>CAUYRT010055088.1:0-11506 GCA_963574885.1 Lepilemur ruficaudatus
TTATATATGCTAATATTGAACTATGTTAAAAAAAAACAACAAAAAAACAATCCAATTTAAAATGGCTGCAAAAAAAAAAAAAAAAAAAAAAAAAAGATACCTAGGAATAAATTTAACCAAGGAGGTGAAAGATCTCTACACTGAAAATTCTAAGATATTGATGAAGAAATTGAGGAGGAGACAAAAAAATGGGAAGGTATCCCATGTTAAGGAATTAGTAGAATTAATATTAACAGTCTACACATTCAACATATACACATTCAACATCACCTTCACAGTCTACCCAAAACAGTCTACACATTCAAAGCAATCTCAAGCAAAATACCAATGACATTCTTCACAGAAATAGAAAAAACAATCTAAAATTTGTATGGAACCACAAAAGACCACAAATACCCAAAACAATCTTGAGCAAAAAGAACAAAGCACACAACCTTACTTCAAAATATGCTACAAAGCTATAGTAACCAAAACAGCATGATATTGACATAAAACAGATACACAGCTCAATGGAACAAAGTAGACAGTTCAGAAATAAATCCATTCACTTATAGCCAACTATTTTTAACAAAAGTGCCAAGAACACACATTAAGGAAGTAAAATTTCATCAATAATGGTTTGGGGCCAGGTGCAGTGGCTCATGCCTGTAATCCAAGCACTTTGGGAGGTCATAGTGGGAGGATAACTTGAGGCCAGGAGTTAAAGACCAGCCTGGGCAACATAGTGAGACCCCTTCTCTACAAAATTTTTTTTCAATTGGCTGAGCATGGTGAAGCACGCCTGTAGTACCATCTACTCAGCTGAGGCAAGAGGATCACTTAAGACCAGAAATCAGAGGTTACAATGAGCTGTGATCATGCCACTGCACTCCAGCCTGGGCAACAGAGCAAGACCTTGTCTCAAAAGAAAAAAATAATTGTCTTGAGCAAATTGGATATCCACATTCAGAAGAATGAAACTAGACCCCTATTTCTTGTCATATACGAAAATAAACTCAAAATGGACTAAAGACATAAATATAAGACCCAAAATTAAGAAACTACTAAAAGAAAACATAGGAAAAATTTTTCATGACATTGGACTGGGCAAATATTTTTTACATAAGACCTCACTCAAAAGCACAGGCAACAAAAGCAAAAATAGTCAAATGGAATTACATCAAATATGAAGCTTCTGCACAGCAGAGGAAACAATCAACAGAGTGAAGAAACAGTGTAAAATGGGAGAAAATATTTGCCAGCTACACATCTCACAAGGAGTCAGAACATATAAGGAATTCAACTCAAGAGCAAAAAAAAAAAAAAAAAAAACCTAATAGTCTGGTTTAAAAATGAGCAAAAGACCTTAACAGACATTTCTCAAAAGAAGACATGCAAATAGCCAGCAAGTATATTAAAAAATGCTCAACATCACTAATTATTAGGGAAATGCAAATCAAAACCACAATGAGCTATCACCTCACTCCAGTTAGAATAGCTAATATTATCAAAAAGACAAAAGATAACAAGTGTTGGCAAGAATGTAGAGAAAAGGGAAGCCTTACACACTGTTCATGGGGGTGTAAATTAGTACAGCCATTATGGAAAACAGTATGGAGTTCCTCAAAAAAACTAAAAGTAGAAGTACCATATGATCCAGCAAGCCGACTACTACTGGGTATATATCCACAGGAAACAAATCAATATTTTGAAGAGATAGCTGCACGCTCATCTTTAGTGAAGCACTATTCAAAATAGCCAAGATATGGAATCAACCTCACCAACATTTATTGTTCAACCTAAGTGTCTGACAATAGATAAATGAATAATGAAAATGCGGTATATATGCACAATGAAATACTATTCAGCCATAAAAAATAATAAAATCTTGTCATTTGCAACAACATGGGGAGGACATTATGGTAAGTGAGATAAGTTTGAGGTTGCAGTGAGCTATATGATGCTACTTCACTCCAGCCCAGGAAACATAATTAAGTAATCCATTAATTATGTCAGAAATAACAACACAATCCACTCGTATAGCATTTTAGATCTCATGTAGCACTTTCCTAGTAAATGCCTACCCCCAAAACCTGTGGTAGATATTTGATTTTTATGCCCGTACATAAGGGTATAAAACTTTTCATATAACATCATATATTTATGTGTGAAGTTATATGGAAATACATATGGAGGGTCTGCTGTGTACCTCATGATGGACTGAGTGTGGAGATGGTATGGTGTATAAGAAAATGCCTGCCTTCAGGGATTCTAGAGTCTTGCATTAAAATCCTGTCAGACTGTGTGTCCCAAGTTGAAGTTCCAAAAACATCGCTGGTGGCTCTGCCTATATCCTTCAGCCTCTCTAACCTGGGTTATATTTACCAAGCATTTCCATTGTGGGGGCACTGAGGCCAAGAGCCTTTGGGGAATGGCCATTTTAGCAGGAACCAGATGGTGAGAGAAACACAGTTGTCTGAAGTTTAACTTTAATGTTCTGTGAATACTTTTTCCCCTTTCATTCTACAGGAGAACTGGGCCAAAGACTATGAGTGGTGAAGAGGAAGAGAGAAATGAAAAACTCAAAATGACAAACAAGGAAGCAATGATACATCCTCACTCGAGAAGTAACCGAGAGGAGATTGCTGGGGGTTGTTGTGGGTGTATGCAAATGATATGTAAATGTGACATCCATGCCAGCTCAAATTGATGCAGCCCTTTTATTTTACATACTTGGTGGGGAGTCATCTGGAATATGCTCCTGAAGTCCACTATGCAAAACTATTGACTGTTAACCTCACAGCACCTTCACTATCTATTTGATCACGAGTGAAACATTCCCCACCCCCCCGCTCTGCCCTCAGTGTCTCCTTTCATGTGACAGGGTTGGATGCATAATCTTTAACATTTCTTCCAGCTTTTACATATGGTCTTGGTACAGAGAGTAATAATTTCCTTTGCCCTCAGTATTTCCAAGAAACTAACCCCAGAGTCTGAACACTTCTAGAAAGCCCAAATCATGGTGAAGACATGAAAAAAAGAGAGATAATAGGGGAAAAAAGTTGTGGGAAAGAATTAACCACACAGGAACGAATAGGAGAAACTAGAAAAGATAGACATGTACCTGGCACAACATTGTGAGGAATGCCCCACAATTTCCTAGGATCCACAAAGATACAGAGCCATAGGTCATTGGTGTCTTCCCAGCAGGTGCACCTAACAATACTATGTGCAAATTAGGTTATCAAATTTTTTAATGGTGGAGCTGACCAAATTCCATAGAATGTATTGTCTCTGTAGCTAGTAAATTCTTCAGTGTCTGAGTAGAGATTTGATGCCCATCTGATGAGGGTGTTGAAAAAAATGAATCATGCATCAGTCAATGCCTCTTGGAGTAAACCCTGATATCCCTTCAAATCCTGTGATTCTACCTTTCTATGAAAGTTTTATCAGATTAGATTGAATTGAATTTTCTGAAACACTCAAGTTTTAGACCTGGATGCCCATGAGTCTGTATTTGTAAGTCCTCTCATAGCCTGCTCTGCACCAGCTCCAAACAATGTTAGGTTATTCCTCTCATCTCCAATCTCTACTCATCCTTTGGGGCCTAATCGGGGGAAAAGTAACAACCTATCAGATTCTCTGGTCCTGTGCCCTTCCTGAGACTCTGTCAGTCAATTTTCAATTCACTTTTTGGTTCCTTTCATTTCCCCAAAAGTCATTCCCTTCTATTATTTAACCGATAAGTATTTACTGAGCACCACTGTGTATCCTGCTGTGTTTGGAATTATACAGAACACAGAGCATGCACACACTGGTTTCTCCCTCCAACATGCCTATAGTTTGGATGAAGAAGCAAAACATGTTTAATAATTTTCAAAATGGGCTTACAGCAGTTTACTTGCAAGAAATAAGTGGCATATCCAATGTGGAAATGCTGTAGAATTTCAGAACAAAGAAATACTGCTTTCAGGTAGGGTGGTCTGGAGGAAAGGAAGCTTAAATTAGATGTTTAAATATGAGAAAGATAAATCTTGACTGGAAGAAGGAAGGGCCTCATAAGCTTGAGAAAGAAGAAGACAGGAATTAGAGAAGTGCATTACATGCCAGGGTCTGACAGGATGCAGCTCAGCGCCAGTCCATGTTGAGAGGCATGGCAGATAAGGCTGAAGAATTTTGTACAGAATAAAGGCAGCTATAACTGTGTTTCTGAGAGCTGTCATCCTCAATCTTGGAGGCTGTGATTCAGCCCCATTAACACTGGCGGCTATTTATGACTGAGGGAGAATTTTGTGAAGTCACCAGCCCTCAAAGGCTGATTCCAGCTACTTCCTACTCAGCACCATCCTCAGAATGAAGCAAGTGTCAGCAGCAGCAAGCATCGTTTGCAGGAAGGTCAGCAATCAGCCAGCTGGGAGAGAAGACGAGGTGGGATGCAGAGGCTTGGGTGAGAAAGGTAAATGTAGGTGGAAGGTTGAGGTGACAGCCTGTGAGAAGGGTGGAGAAGAGGAGGTGTGCCTGAAATGCAGTCATTAGGAAGCAGAGACGTGTATAGACAAAATTACTTGCAACCTGCCATTGCATTACCATTCTTGGGGGGAATAATTTTTTTTAGTTACTTGCGACTTGCCGCTTGCAGCACTGTACTGTTTCAGCACCTTTATGACTGGACAGCACTTCCTCCAGCTTACTCGTCCCTTCAGCCACTCTGAGTCTGTATGTGGTATCTTCTTCCAATTCTACCTGAGCTTCACCTTTTTCCTCTTCTTGCCAATGACCATCTCCACAGCCATCTACCAAGCCTCAGCAGGCTGCTCGAATGGATGACTGTCACCTCCTCGGGGATGCCTGCATTTAGCAACTCAAGGAAAATCTATTCTACTAGGATAGAATCAAATAGGTTACTCTTCTTCTTCTTTTGTTTCCAGCTATATTTGGCAACTTTAGTGAATCTACATTATAATCCATAGTCACTATAAACTATCATCCAGTGGAAACTTACTAGGTACCAGGCACTATGCTAACCTGCATACTGTGCGTGCTATAGCTCATTTGCTTCTCTCAACATTCCTGGTGAAGAAGGGATTTTCAACCCCACTTTGCGTGTGAGTAACCTAGGAATCACAGACATTATGTGATTTATCCAATGCGACACATCCATAAATATCAGAAGCAAGATTTACACTCAGTTTAAGTGATTTCCAAGGTCATGTTAGTGTGAACAAGAGGATTTTAAGTGAAAGAGAAGTTGACAAATTTATTTTAACGGTTATACGTTTCTCTTAATATGCACTAAAGATACAGTTGTTGCATTAAATCTGTCGATTTTTAAGGATATTGTTTCTTAAGATAGGCCTGGATTTATTTTATTTTTAAGTGAGTTGTTTTTTTAAAATACTAAGTAAATATTACAAGTAGCATGTAAATTTCGCAAAAAATCATGGCTGACTTTTGTAAAACACTGTACTAGGCTAGACATTGCATATTATTGAGTGATATTTCTGAGAACTTATCCAATCCCCAATCTTATAAATGCCACTGTAGCATATAATTTCCCTATAAAATGCATAGTCAACAAAGGCACACTGAGATATAAGTGCCGGGGGCTCAGCTAAATTCACTCACTAGGAAAGTGACTCATTCCAAACACCAGTGGGGCAGTGCAGGTGGTTCAAATTCATATCTCAGCAAAATTGCAAGTTTTATCTCTGATGAATCTTCAAGGTTCCCAATGTCCTCTGTAATCAGGTCCTAGCAGGTACCTATTCCAGCTTCCTTTCTATCAATGTCTTCCACCTGGAATCTTGAAACTCCTGGAGATACATGAAGATGGTAAGAGAGTTATCTTAGAGCTACTATCAATATTTCCAAAGGCTGATTAAACTAACACTTTGGTAAAGCAATATAGACTAATTAAAATATCAAGTGTTGTCTGTAGTTGAAATAATATAAACTCTGTGTAGTAATTCTAATTTGTATGTGTACTAAAAGCCTGACTGATAGTCTTTGATGTATAAAATGAGAGCTGCGTTAAATAAGTGTATTTTGGGGTGTACTCAAAGCCTGACTGATAGTCTTTGATGTATAAAATGGGAGCTGCATTACATTAATAAGTGTATTTTGGGGATGGTCACAATATTTTAGTTTATGGAGTCTGTGGACATGGAGCAGTGCTTTGAGGTAAAAGGCAAAGAACTGTTCTTGTAAATGGTACCAGGTTTGTTGTATCTGTTAATGTCCTATTTCGTGCTGCACTTTGCTCTAGCCAAGGATTTTTTTGGATGGGAACAGAAAACTATTCAAGTTAAGCTCAAATAAAGACGAGGTATACTGCAAAGACAGCACAATCTTGCAGCAGCTAAGCACATGGGGCTCCATGGGGCCTGGATCTGGCTGGTATCTGTGAAGCTGTCAAAGTTGGAGCCTCCATGACTCTCTCTCTTACTGGGATAAATGGTCTCTTAACTCTGCTTCTTCTTGTGTACCTGTCCCTCTTCTCTCAACTGTTATCGGTAGATTAAGTACCCATTCTTGTCTTCCCTACCAATCTAAGCCCAAGGTTACAGATCCAACAATAATTTCTATCCTTTCTCTTGACTGCCTCGAACTCTAGGGGCTTAAGAGGCCAGTTGCTGTCTTTCTCAGGCACTGTTGTGATTAGAGGTGACCACGTGGTCTACATCTGGCCAGTGAGCTTTAGGAGGAATCAGCTAGCTAGCTCTGGGCTCGTGGGGAAGTTATTTCCTCACTCACCAAAACATATCTGCCACAAAACTTTTTGTTAAATAAGGAATAAATATCCTTACAGCTTAAGACACTTTGCTTGAGTTTTATGTTACTTATAGCTGGACAGAGGTAGTACATCTGTCTAACAAATGACTCCATTTAATTCAGCAGGTTTTCATTTTAAGCTCCTAAGATCTAAGCCCTATTCTCTTCTCACCTTCCACGATATTTGCCATCCTCCCATATATCCTAACTCTTTCTTCTGTCTTTACCCCTTGGGAAATATTGGTCCTTCCTCTGCTCTATTTTACATTCTGTGGGTCTGTAAGAAAACATCTGCTTGATTAATTTTATTCCAAAATAGAAAAGGAAGGCAATTGGAGTTTATCTGTGCTTTACAAACATTGTCTCAGGTGAATCTTTACAACCATACTTTGTGGTAAGTACTTTACCCCCATTTTGCAAAGGGAAAAACTCGGGCTAATTAACTTAACTAAGGTCATACAGTTTGTAAAAGTGATGAAGCCAGATTGTCTTCACCTGTTTAATTGCAACACTTTCGACTTCACTGGGCTCTCTCCCACCTACTCTCACTTTCAGGTAAATTGGTTCCTTTGAGCTTATGCTCTTTGAACAATCATCCACATATTCACCCCCATTTCTGTGTATCTGTATCCTTCGCCGTCAACACTTGGTTATCCGTGTCCATGAGGTGACAGCAGTTTCACAGACATTCCAAACATAACTCAACTTTGTCTTAGAAACCCACAGGGTACTTTGTTTCGACAGCAGATTTTCCTCCCAATCAGGTTTTCCTCAGGCAAACACTAAGATAAATTGGAACTTTCTAAATACTTATCCAGTAATGGGAGGGTGAAAAAGCCCAAGGTGAGAAAAGAAGCCACATGGTAGGGTTAGAAATAACAGCAGGTGGCTAGTGGTCCCTGGGTGGACAGCAGAAAGTTGGCCACACAACCATATCCTCAGACCCTGAGCTCAGAAATTAACACAGGTCAGAAAAGATGAAGATGATGAAGGAAAGGAGGGGAAAGGAGGGGAAGAGGCAGTGAGCATGTGCTGTGTGCCCCAGGAGGTGCTTTTGTAAGTAGCATATTACTCAACTCTTACAGCAAGCCGGGGCGTCAGGTACCATTACCTCCCCTCTCCTTTTTTATTGCGATGGAATATACATAACATAAAATTTATCATTTTAATTATTTTAAGTGTACCATTCACCATTTAAGTATGTCCAGTGGTCCCCAACCTTTTTGGCACCAAGGGCCAGTCTCATGAAACACAATTTTTCCATGGACTGGGGATGGGGAGGTGGGTTGTCATGGGTGGGGAGTTGCAGTGTGGAACTCGGGCAGTGATGCAAGCTTGGTTTCCTACCACAGACTGGTAATGGGCCACGGCCCTGGGGTTGGTGACCACAGTATACCGTATAAATTGTACATAATACAATTTAAGTGTATTCACAGTGTTGTACAACTAGTGCTATTGTCCATTTTCAGAGCTTTCTCAGCATCTCAAACAGAAATTCTGTACCCATTAAACAATAACTCCCCATTTCTCCCATCCCGCAGCCCCTGATAATCTCTATTCCACTTTCTGCATCTATGAATTTGTCTATGCTTGGTATCTTGTGTAAGTGGAATCATATAATATTTGTGTCTGGTCTATTTCACTTAACACAAAATTTTCAAGGTTCATCCGTGTTGTAGTTATATATCTGGATTTTAATCCTTTTTAATGTACATTGTACCCAACAGGTAAGTTTTTATCCCTCACTTCCTCCCACCCTACCCCCTTCTTAGTTTCCAATGTCCTTTACACCATTTTGTGACTCTGTGTACCCATCATTTAGTTCCCACTTATAAGTGAGAACATCTGGTGTTTGTTTTTCCATTTCTGAGATACTTCACTTAGGACAATGTTCTTCTAAGAACATCCAGGTTTGCTGCAAATGAATTATTTCATTCCTTTTTATGACAGTCAGATTATTTTAAAGCAAATCTCAATGTCCTATCATTTCCCAGTTACTTTTTTTTAATACCCATATATGTCCTTTTTTTTTTTTTTTAATATTGATGTCTCTACTTTGCTGGTGCCCTGAGCATGCTCTCAGTCTTCCCGTCGGGTAGTCCAGGCCTGACTCAGAGGCACTGCTGCACCATTGCACTGCGGCTGAGAGCCGGCTGAACTAAACTCTGCGATTCCCTTGGTTCCAATAGTCCATGATTCACAGAACCACGAGCGCCCTCACCCCAGTAGCCTCAGCTGAGCTCAGCATGATGCAGTCTCGGGAGAGCAGTGTCAGCCGACAAATGGGTCAGGGGGAACGCAGCCTCCCAACAGCAAAGCACCGTCAGAGAGGAGAAAAGGAGGGGCAGGCAACACCTGGGAGTGATCGGTGTGTGTTCGAGCCTGGTAACAAATCCCTGGGCTTCTCCTTATGCCCGTCGGCATTTCCTGTGCTTAGAAGTTAGCTTCATTTCTGAAAATTTTTAAATTGCTGATGTAAATAAACTACCCTGTCTGTTAACAAGGCCCCCGGTGCTTCCTGCAATGATTTCCCAGCAGCCAAAGCCAGGAGAGCTCCCTGGGAGCATCAGGGCTGAGTCCCTGCCCTAGGGCGACCCCCATTCCCCTGGAGGTTCCACCATAGCCTTTGACAACAGTGATGAAAGATTATGTCATTCTCTGCTTGTTAAGGAAAGCAAAAGAAAAAAAAAGATTATGGTGAGAAAAGGAACTTGCCTCTAGCTCTAGCTCTGACCCTGGCCCACCGTCATCTCCTCACCAGTCTCTGAATTCCGACTCCCCAGTTTGTTTGATCAGTATTAGGGCCCACAACAGACCCTCAACGTCCAGCAGAAAAGGCCCCCTGATTATTTAATGGGGAAACTGGACAAATGGTCCCTCACATTTCTGCAAGCTCCCAAGGAACAAGATGACTTTTCTTCATCCAGACTTGAGAATTCAGGGTGGAGGCAGGAAGACTCGGACCTGCTCCTGCTAAGCCATACTATTAAATACTGCCAAGACTACAGCTCCAAACTCCGATGCCTCAAGGAAATCCTAACCTCCCTCTGCCTCAAGACCAAAATAAGTGCCCAAAATCTAGTGGGGATAATCTCTTCTTCCCTAAGGCTGAGCCTTCTAGGACCCCAGGAGAAGGTGTGTTCAAGGGCCTCCCTGAGCACTAAGCCTCCGAAGCCACCAGGGACCAAGCAAGCCTGGAGCTGGCTTTATAAACTCGGGCAGGACCAAGGTGTAATCTAGAAAAACAATGCACGGATCCAATCACGAAAGACCCTGCTACGTCAGCTTAAGACAGAGACTGGCCAGAGTGAGAGAAAAAAGAGAGTGGCCCTTGGCAGTTTGAGCCACGACAGGACCTAGAGGAAGTAGTTGGGACACTCATGGACTACCAGGTGCCAGGCTTGGTCAAAGGTGTCCACGACAGCCGGCTCCAGGGGCCCTTCCTCAGTCGCTGCCAAGTTCTGCTCCAACTGCTCCGGGCTGGACATGCCCAGGATGACCACGTCCCCACGGGCACCCTGCAGCTGGGAGTGGTGGTACATCCACCGCAGGGCCGCCGAGGTATGTCTGGAGATTTAGTCCTGAGTGCCATGTTCTGTTTGCCTGAGCTATGTGTCTTGTCCTCGGGTCTGGATGTGTGGCCTACCCAGAAACAGCATTAAGGAGAAGAACCTGAAAGACACAGGCTGGAGAGGGAGTCCCAGAGCCACCCGACGTGGTTGGGCTAAGAGGATCTGGAGTCCCCTCTGGAGGTTCTCAGGCTGGTGAATGCCATCTGCTAAGGCTGGTATTTGTCTATTGGAAATTCTACTGCGTTCCACCGGAGCTGATTCAGAATGCTGAAGTTGCCTGTTCTCTTCTCCTTCCCCTCCTCCAAAATCCATACCCACCCATCCCTCACTCAATCAGCCTTTAAGCATTTCCTGAGATCCCCTGGTATTCAGGGGTCCCGAGCAGTATCTTCCAGCCCCCCATTCGTTATGTGTTCATAACCAGACTTGATAGACACTAACGTACATCCAGCATCTCCTCTGTTTCCAGAAGTCTACTAAGTACATTGACACACTGTCTTTCAGTCCCCACAGAAACTGAGCAAGCTGAGGCTCAAGGAGGTTAAGAAACCCTACCACGTTTTCTGGCTCCTTCCAATGCATCTTCTGCCTTGTGTTTACTGAGATTAATTCCCACCTCCAGGCCTTGTTCTTCCCTGTCTCCTCCACCTGCCGCATCGTCCTCATTCTTCAAGACCCAGACATATGCCCCCAGGTCCTGAAGCCTTCCCAGATCACTCCATGCCTCAATTATGCTTCCCTCAGTGGGCTCTTACTGCCATAGGGTGGGCTCCACGCAACCCCACTTTTTCTCACAGAAGCAAGTGTGTCTCTCAACAAAATGTTGGGGTCTTAAATGGCCACAGCCATGCTTCATGCCCTTTTGAAAAGTAGTTGTTTATATGCTTTGAACAATCATAACTATTTCAATACTTTTGAATAATAGTAGTGTTCAAATATTTGCTATTTCCTTATTATAAAACTTAGAACAGGCTGGGCGCAGTGGCTCACGCCTGTAATCCTAGCACTCTGGGAGGCTGAGGCAGGAGGATCGCTCAAGGTCAGGAGTTCAAGACCAGCCTGAGCAAGAGCGAGACCCAGTCTCTACTAAAAAAAAAAAAAAAAAAAAATAGAAAGAAATTAGCTGGACAACTAAAAATATATAGAAAAAATTAGCCAGGCATGGTGGCACATGCCTGTAGTCC
>CAUYRT010055090.1:0-10895 GCA_963574885.1 Lepilemur ruficaudatus
AAAGTATTTTGTGGCCTGTAATCCTAGCACTCTGGGAGGCCGAGGCAGGCGGATTGCTCAGGTCAGGAGTTCGAAACCAGCCTGAGCAAGAGCAAGACCCCATCTCTACTAAAAATAGAAAGAAATCAATTGGCCAACTAAAAATATATAGAAAAAATTAGCCAGGCATGGTGGCACATGCCTGTAGTCCCAGCTACTCGGGAGGCTGAGGCAGGAGGATGGCTTGAGCCCAGGAGTTGGAGGTTGCTGTGAGCTAGGCTGATGCCATGGCACTCTAGCCCAGGCACCAGAGTGAGACTCTGTCTCAAAAAAAAAAAAAAAAAAAAAAAAAAAAATATATATATATATATTGTGATACAGATGAGATCTGTCTCTCCATACACAGAAAAGTGGTTTTGTCCACATATATAAAATAGCCATAACAACTCCTTAATCATAAAACATCTCTAACCTATATAAAACACAAATTATCAAACACTAATCAGGACTGACTTATCTACTAGATACAGCAGGCACAGTGCCTAAGACCCATGATACTTTTAGGGGCCCACGAAAATGTTTTAATTTCTTTTAAAATTGGAAGACAAAGTAAATATAAGAAGAAGAATGTAATAGTGAATGCAGCCTGGATTATATTCATCTTTATATTTAGATAGTCATAAAATATAATTTTTAATATTTTTTGTGAAAGACAGGGCCCATGAAGATAAAAGCACCTGGGGAATGTGAAACTCATAATGCCGTCCTGACTATGATCAGAAAGTCATTCTCCCTCAGAATTGTCCTCAGAACTTATTCAAAGCCCTCTGGATGACTGTCAAGGTCTTCCACAACCTCACCTCACCCACATGTATAGCCATTCCTCGTTTTCCTCTGCTTGGGCCCTCTTGCTAATCAAGCTGGTTCTTCTTCAACTATTATTTGGGAGAGAGGCCCAAGTCAAGCTTTCTTTTGTTAATGTGTTTTTGTTCATTTCTTTTTCCACATCTGGAAATGTTTTCATCCTAGTAATACAAAACTTACCCATTTTAATCCCACCTTCTTTCATGAGGCCTCCCCTAACTACAACTGCCCACCCTCTATTTTCTCACCTCCTACAGCACTTTTAATATACCATACACGCCAGAATACAGGCAAACCTGGATGGGAAGCAATTGCCCATTTTCCAGTGAGAAACCACCCCATCAAAAGAAAAAGAGATTTGGCCGATTTAAATTTATGAACTTTTAGTGATGTAGATAGAATCGGCAAATGTCTACTTAAATTTGAATTAATTTAAATTTATTAATTTAAATACACAAATGTTCTTAAAATAGCAATTTATACAAAATCATGTCTTGATTTAGAAATACTGCCTTTTGGTTTTATCTCACATTTCATGAGATAGTTTTATTTAAACTCCTCATTGCAACTTAAGCTCTTAGTAATCACTAGGGCCAAATTTTGAGTCATCAAATGCAGTGTTCAGATGATATCATCTTCATTTCCAGCTGAGTTCTTTACTTCCAAATAAGTCCTTTTTGAAATCCTGTATAAGGTTATTGCTAAAAAATTTATTCCAAGCTACAAATAGCTATTCACATAATAGTGGGACTGTTTGCTAATATTTGTGATTTCTTCAATGCAATCAACGAATTGCTTCTAAAAAAATGATCTTGCATTAAACTATCTTCTTTATAATTGCAGCTGACATTTTCAACATAGCCTTCAGAATAATTATGACATCCTTGGTAAACCTGTACATTCTTTTTGAAACAATTGCATCACTTGATATTTATAAATGTCTCGAGCCAGTAGTAATTGAAGTGGTTTCAGGTTGTTCCTCATTAATAGTTTGTTGTTCAAAATAAAATCATTGAGACAGAGCCCAAAATGAGAAAGACTTATAAGGACTAGGATTTAAGGCCACTCATTCTTTTTCTGAAAGACAACTTACGGGACATGATTTTGCTTTGTATTTGAGCCTACATGTGTGTCTTACCATCTAACTGTTCCTCACAGTTTGCTAATTATTTCAGATGTGCCCATTTTTTCTCTTCCACCTACAGATATATTGTTTTTATTTTCTAATTTTTATGATGGGAATTTTTAAACATATACAAAAAATAGACACTGGCTTAAAGAACCAAATGTATCCATAACCCAGCTTTAACAGTAATCAATATATGGCCAATCTTATTTCACCTACACCTTCACTCAGTTTCCACAACTGGATTATTTTGAAGCAAATTCTAGACATCATTTCATTGCCTCTATTGCTATCTCAAAAAAAAAATCCCACGATTTTCAAACCTAAAAAAATTAACAATATTCCTTAATATAATCAAACACCCAGTGTTCACATTTTTGTTTTACATTTTCTTTATTTCATTCCATATCAAAATAGTGTCCATTCTTTGTGATTGTTTGGTCAGTGTCATTTCTTTTTTTTTTTTTTTTTTAATTTTTTTTGAGACTGAGTCTCTCTCTGTTGCCTGGGCTAGAGTGCCGTGGCATCAGCCTAGCTCACAGCAACCTCAAACTCCTGGGCTCAAGTGATCCTCCTGCCTCAGCCTCCCGAGTAGCTGGGACTACAGGCACGCGCCACCATACCTGGCTAATTTTTTCTATATATTTTTTTAGTTGGCCAATTAATTTCTTTCTATTTTTAGTAGAGAAGGGGTCTTGCTCTTGCTCAGGCTGGTTTCGAACTCCTGATCTTGAGCGATCCACCCGCCTCGGCCTCCCAGAGTACTAGGATTATAGGCGTGAGCCACTGCGCCTGCCAGTCTCATTTCTTTTAACATATAGATTCCTTGTCCCTCTCTTTTTTTCCCTCTTTGCAATTTTCTTTTGAAGTCACTTGAGTCATTTGATTTGAAGCATTTCCTATATTCTGGATTTTGCTGGCAGCATCCCTGTGGTGTCCTTTAACACATTTTTCTGTGTCTTGTATTTCCTATAAATGTGTAGAAAGATCAGGAGGCTTGATCAGATTTAGCCTCAATTACTATTATTTTTGGCAAGACTATACCATAGGTGGTGCCATGTATTTTTCCTGGAAGGTAGCTAATGTCTGTTGTCTCCATCTTTGTGATGTTATCAACCCTTAATGATCATTTCCGAGATTCAGTAATTAAAATGGTGATATTCTAATTCTACTACTCATTCTCATCTATTAGCTGAAATTTTTCTATAAAGATAAATTTCCCATATCAACTATTTGGTTGTTTGGCATAGTAAAAGCAGTTTAAAAATCAATAAAGTTGTTCCCTAACATTCTTCAAAAGGGTTCAATGTTGATTTAATGGTGTTCTTTTTGTTTGTTTGTTTTTTTTTAGTGACCTTGTAGATTTAAATATATCTGAGGGCTTTAATTCATAATTGATATTCAATTTGCTCCCTCTTTGACCAGTGGGAGCTTATTCAGTATGGCACCTGAGTCTTTCTAACATGACCCTAGTTGTCTTTAAGAGCTACCTTGTTTTATGGCATGACAAAATGTGGTAGGCTTATTTTGCATATGGAAAGGTACAGTGTTTGAGATTAAAATTAGTCATTTCTCCAAGGAGCCACAGTTTTGGGTAATTGGACTATCCATCAGCAATGTGTTAGTCACTACAGCTAGACCTTTTCAGTGGACAGACCTAAGAAATATAAATTTCTTTTTCTTTCCTTCTGTTTTTTTTTTTTTTTTTGAGACAAGGTCTTACTCTGTCACCTGGGCTAGAGTGCAGTGGCCCAATGATAGCTCACTGCAACTTCAAACTCCTGGGCTCAAGCAATCCTCCTGCCTCAGCCTCCTGAGTAGCCAGAACTACAGGCATGTGCTACCATACCTGGCTGATTTTTAAAATTTTTTTTTGTGTAGATATGGTCTTGCTATGTCAGCAAGGCTGGTCTCAAACTCCTGACCTCAAGCAATCCATCTTCCTTGGCCTCCCAAAGTGCTAGGATTACAAGCTTGAGCAACTGCACTTGACCAGAAATGTAAATTTCTTTTAAATCAACTTTGTTGAGGTGTAATTTATATACAATAAAATTCACACATTTTAGTATGTAGATAAAGACTTTTGACAAAATGTAAACCCATGCAAACAGCACTCCAATAAAGATATAGAAAATTTCCATCACTTCAGAAAATTTCCCTGTGCCCTTGGTAAATCCCTTCCATCAGGTAGTTAAGATCCGATTTATATCACTATATGTTGGTTTTGGCTGTAGAAGTTCATATTAATGCAGTCATGCAGTATCTATTCTTTTGTGTCTGACTTTTTTTGTTCAGCATGTTTTTGAATTTCATCCATGGCATTGTGTATATTGATAATTCATTCATTTTTATTGCTGAGTAGTGCCCCATTATGCAAATATACTATAATTTGCTTATCTATTCACCTGTTGATGGATATATTTGATTTGCTTCCAGTTCAGGACCATTATAAATAAATAAAACTATGGATATATGCATATAAACCTATTATTGACATATCTTTTCATTTCACTTGGATGAATACCTGGAATAGAATTGCTAGGTCATATGGTTAGGATACTGTATGTTTAACTTTAGAAGAAACTGTCAATTTTTTTTTTTTGTTTGAGACAGAGCCTCACTTTGTTGCCTGGGCTAGAGTGCCGTGGTGTCAGCCTAATTGACAGCAACCTCCAACTCCTGGGCTCAGGTGATCCTCCTGCCTCAACCTCCCAGGTAGCTGGGACTATAGGCATGCGCCACCATGCTGGCTAATTTTTTCTATATGGTTTTAGTTGTCTGACTAACTTTTTTCTATTTGTAGTAGAGACGGGGTCTCGCTCTTGCTCAGGCTGGTCTCGAACTCTTGAGCTCAAATGATCCGCCCACCTTGGCCTCCCAGAGTGCTAGGATTACAGGCGTGAGCCACCGCACCCGGCCCTCAAATTTTAACTTTATAAGAAACTGTCAAATTTCCAAAGTATTGGGCTATTCGATACATCCGATTAAAATGTATGCATGTTCCAGTTGCTCCACATTCCTGCCAACATTTAGTTTTTCTAGAATTTTTTATTTTAGCTATTGTAGTCAGCATGAAGTCAAATCTCATTGTGGTTTTAATTTACATTTCCCTTATAAACACTTTATCATGTTATTTGGCTACATGTATGTTTGTGTCTGTGTGTATGAAGTATCTATTTAAGACTTTTGACCATTGTTTTTCACAAATTGATGAACTAATTTGTTAATTTATTCAATAATGTGCCAACATTGTGCTGGGAGTAACAGGGACTAGAAAAAAGCTAATTTGCATAAATCATCAGATTGTGTCATTTCCCTTCTTAAAAACCGACCAACTTCTTACCATACTAGAATAAAAACCAGACGATAAACACCTGGAAAAAAAAGAAATCTTTTTAAAGTTACAATTATTTTGATTTGACTTGACTATTTTTAATTGGGTTTTGTCTCTTATAGTTTAGTTGCAAAAGTTCTTTATCAATTCAAGATACAAATTCTTTGTCAGATATATGCATTGTAAATATTTTCTCCCAGTCTGTGGCTTGCTTTTTCATGTTTTATTTACTCAATGATGCTTTTGAAGAGCAGAAAGTTTTAATTTCAGTGAAATCAAATTTATTATATTTTAATGCATAATGCTTTTTGTGTCCTGTTCTGTGTAAAAAGTTTTTCCCAATTCCAAGTTCACAAAGACTTTATCCTATGTTTTCTTCTAGAAGTTGCGATTTTACTTTGATGCATTGATGTATGATCCATTTTGAATACATTTGTGTGTACGGTGTGATGTAGAGTTGGAGGGTCACTTTTTTCCTTCTAGATATTCAGTTCTTCCAGCATCATTTGTTAAAAAGATTCTATTTTCTTCATTGACTTACATTAATCTCTTTGTCAAAAATCAATTGACCATAGATTTTGGGGTCTATATTTGGGCTCTCTATTTTGTTTCATTGATCTATTTGTCTTTGCACATCTTTGCACTATCTTGATAACTGAGGTCCAACAGTAAATCTTGAAATTATGTGGTAAAAGTTCTTTGTATCAGAATCAACCACATAAGCTGAAACACTTGAAGGTTATATATAATAAACAAGAGATTTGATACAGAAATTTAATTGTATGCGATTGTAGTAACTGGTTAAACAATTTCTGTAAGACTATTGTCTTAGTGTCAGATACAGGAGCTTGAAGCGCACGGGACAGATGGTCAGGAAGAGCAGATGGACATAAAGTAGTAGAAAGCCAGAACAAGCTGGAACCCACGAATATGAGCTAGAACCCTGTGTCAGTTCCCACTGCCTCCAACTTTGATGAAGTGTTTGGCCTACAAGAGACGCTGGTGCCCTTCATCATGGAGCTGAACACACACCTGGACCAGGAGTCAGAAAAGCTGAAGGAGGATCCAGGAGAAGATGAAGGTCTGGCTGCTGCCCAGACAACCATATAAATCTGCAGATAAATGACAATGTGCGTGAGCTACAAAAATACCTATTGTGGCCTTCTCATATGCCTGCTAGTTCTCTTCTACCCTCCAAATCTTACATACAAAAAGTGTCCCTTGAAGCCCTGGAAACATACAAGGAAGGGAATTCTGGGAAATTCTAGTTCAGCCCAGCCAAGTTGACACATTACAAAGCTACCGCATTCAATTTTGTTATCATCCAAAATTATTTTGACTATTTAGGACCTTTGCATTTTCATATAAATTTTATAATAAACTCAATATTATGTTAAAAAACAAAACTATGGTTTTTTCAATTAAAACTACATTGACTCTACGGAGTAATTTATGGAACTGAGCTTTCTAACAACATTAAGCCTTCTGATCTACAAATATAGTGTGTCTTTTAATTTATTTAGATGTTCCTGAATTTTTCTCAGCAATGTTTAATAGTTTTCAATGCAAAGACTTTGCACATCTTTCAATAAATTTATTCCTAAGTAACTTATGATTTGATGCTATTGTAAATAATGTTATATTTTTAAAATTCATTTTTCAATTGCTTATTGCTAGCATATAGAAATTCAGTTGCCCTTATATCCTAAAACCTTGATAAATTCACTTACTAATTCTAATATTTTAATAGACTCCTCAGGATTTTCTATGTAGACAATCACATTGTCTGTGAATGGAAAGTTTTATTTCTTCTTTTTCAAGCCTATGCCTTTAATTTTTATTTCTCGTTTTATTTTTATTTTTTAACTAGAACTTCCTGTTCCATGTTGACTAGAAATGGTAAGAATGTTCAACATTTCCTTGTTTCCAATCATGGAAGGAAAGCATTTACTCTTTCATTATTAAGTATATTGCTTTATTAAGTATACTGTTAGCTTTTTTATTTTTAAATTAATTAGTCTTCTAAAATATGCTCTTTATGGGATTTAGGAAGTTGTCTTCAATTTGCTGAGAGATTTTTATTATGAGGTTTTATTATGATTTTTATTATTGAGGTTTTACTTTAAATAATTTTTGTCTATCTACTAAAAGGCTTATGTGATTTTTCTCCTTTATTCAATTAATTTCAAAAAATTATATTGATTGATACTTAGACGTCAGCTCAACTTTGCATTCTTGGAACAAACTCTATTTAGTCATGATATGTTATCCTTTTTACATATTACCTAGATAATTATAGGGCTCACCTCATGAGCTTCCCTTACTTTCAGGACTCTCGGTCTGATACTACTTGTCTAATGCCTGAAAATAGTCGCCCCATGTATTTTGTCCAGTTTTATGAATGTTTATGGTGGGAGAGTTAGCACAATGCAAGTTCCTCCATCATAGCTAGAAGAGAATTCTCTCTTATTTTTACTTACTTTATTTTTGTCTCCTTTTCATCATCTCTTTGTCTTCAGGTGTTATCCATTGTGTCTGTTTATCCTTGTGTTAACTTTAGCTTAGTCTTCATTTATGAAATAAATTTTTTCTTGTATTTCTAAATCCTTCCCAAGTTACATCACCTTTCTTTCCAAACAGTCCTTTTCTCCAATCACCTCATGTCTGGGTTTTTTCCAGTCTCATTTATGCTCTTCTTTTATAGTTTCTATTATGTTTTTACTTTATTTCAGCTCATTTTGAAATATGTTTTCATCTCTTTTGTATACTTGTCTTTTTGGAATGATTTCATTGTCCATAAGGACATTATTCTGCTCCCTATTCTCTTTTTTATTTTAATACATTTGTATAAGTTTCCACCATGATTTTTTTCTGTTTGTAACTTCTTAAGTGAAATTAGAGTGGGTGGCCAGGATAGCTGTTCTAGCTTCAGGGCTCTAGAACTCTTCCACTGTTTTGACAGAGTGCTGAGAAAACACTCTCTCTGTCTCTCTCTTTCTCCCTCTGTGTGTATGTGTGTGTGTGTGTGTGTGTGTGTCTGTGTGTCTGTGTGTGTGTGACTTCAAACTTTCCAGGACCTGCTCATCTCTGGGCTACTTTCTTCCCTACTCATGATTGGACCTCTTTCTCCCTGTGCCCCACTGTCCTGGTCCTGCTCACTTTGCATTGTGTTCAGCAGTTTCTCCTCCTCACTGCAGAGCCTTGTCTTGAAAGGCAGCTTCTATTAATATTTGTCAGTTTTGTGAGTTTTCAGGGCCCATATGTGGCTCCAGCACTGTCAGTCCCCATTGCTTTGTCCTCTCCTTGCAGACTCCAACTGGAGCTTGCAGATCCTCATTCCAGGTTAGTGGCTATTTTCGGATTGACCTGCCATGCTTTCTCGTGAAGACCTGTTGGTGATTTAGGGGTTTCCTCATCTCACAGCTGTCAGAAACCCAATCACCTTCCCTTTGTTTCATCCCATGCAGTTTCTTATCACACATGGTTCTTGACGCTTTGGATAGTTTGTCCTCACTCACTAGTGTTTGGGATTTCTGAGGATACCTTGCTATGCAGTTTTATTGTAGATGTTACCCATGAGTGTTTGATTTTCGTAGCCTAACTGCTTTGTCTGTTCATCTGGAAATTCAAAAGCACTATAGCATTTTGCCACAGGGCCAGGCACAAAGGAGAAAATCTAATACGTGCTGACTGCTGAAACTTTATGGATTAGTTTTCCATTGTTGTGTAACAAATTACCATAAACTTAGTGGCTTAAAACAACACGTACTTATGATATCACAGTTCCTGTCAGTGAGAGGTTGGGCCACAGCTGAGCTGGGTTCTCTTTTTCAGGGTCTTCACCGCACTATAATCCAAGTGTCAGCCAGGGCTATAGTCTCAACAGAGTCTCAATTGAGAAAAGATCTACTACCAAACTCCCTTGGGTTGTTGGCGGAATTCATCTGTAGGACTGAGGTCCTGGTTTCCTTGCTGGCTATCAGCCAGGAGCAGCTCTCATCTCCTAGAAGCCACCACAGTCCCTTACCACATGGCCCACTCCATAGGCCCTCTGCCATCATGGCAGGTTATTAAAGCTAGCAACAGGGAGGCAGTCTCTGATGCATGCTAGCAAGATAGCCATATGCATATCATAACGTAATCACAGGAGTGATGTGCCATCAGCATTGTTATATTCTATTGATTTCAAGCAAGTAATAGGTTTCTCTCACACTCAAAAGGAGAGGATTGTAGCTGGGTGCAGTGGCTCATGCCTGTAATTCCAGCTTCTTGATCCCTTGAAGGATCCCTTGAGGCCAGGAGTTCAAGGCTGCAGTGAGCTATGATCACGCCACTACACCCTAGCCTGGGTGACAGAGCAAGGCCCCATTTCTGGGGAAAAAAAGAAGAGTATTATGTAGAGCATGAATATAGGGCATAGGGGCACACTAGAGTTTGTCCACCACAATTTACATCTGCCTTAAGATCTAATTTACCTTCTTTATTTGTTAAGACAAAGCTTTCTATTAATAGACTGTCAATGGCTTAATTTCATGGCAAATGGTAATAAATGCCAATATAATGCTGAAGCATACAGTTCAAATAGAAAAATCTAACATCAAGAACTTGAAATTCCTACTACAACAAAGTTATTTTTAGTGCTCTGATTCCTTGCCCTTCTCTGTGAAATGGGTATGAATGGGTATCTATCACTCCCAACCTCACAGAGAAAGTATAGAATGATGCTTTTTAGTGTCCTCAGGAAAAATAAGATTTCATATATATCTTATGCATTTTTAGCCTATTTTGTGTCACCTGTGCTTTTTGAGTACCACAGAGAACTTGTGTTCAAGAATGAAATAGTACCAAAAGCAATTGTTTCAATACTCCAACAAATCACACAGCCCAGACAACCATTTGGGGGAGAATCAAAAGACATATTTGTTTTGGAAACAACATTTTTTGGTGCAAATGATGAAGAAAACAATCTTATCCCCTATGCCAGACCATCGTAAGGCTTTAATGCACAAACACATTATTTGAATGCAAGGTGGCATTGTTCATTATTTCTGCTTTTGTTCTAACAATTGAGGGTATTTGTCAGGTTCATCTCTGCCTCCACACTTGCTTGTTCTGTCTTCTATCTTCATGATCTCATCATTTTTCTATTGTGCAAGAAAAGGGTAGGAAAAATATATCTCTTGATGAAGATAAATAATCATTTTTTTGTAATGATATTCTGTACACTCGGAAGCACGCAGCTGTAGGAGTGTAAATTCTCCTCATCTGCTTCACTGCAGGTGAAACACTAAACAGCTCTGTTATGGTGCAGAGTGTGAGAAAAGACCACCAAACTGAGCCAAATTATGAGAATTATGAGTCTTTGATAGCTGGGCCCAGCGACTACCCTCTGCACCGCTGTAGGCAGTTACAGAGAGCAGTCCCGATCCAAAAGAAGCAGGCTCTTTTAAAGGCAAAAACCACATCCGGGAAAGTTATCTGGTTGAGCAAGCAGGGCTACAGAAGCTAAAGGCAGCATTAATCTCAGTCAAAAATATATTCTATATCCTATTCATCCTATTGTCTAGGCCAGAGTACATTTCACTCCCTGTT
>CAUYRT010055092.1:0-124470 GCA_963574885.1 Lepilemur ruficaudatus
TCCTTCATTTCCAGGATTTCTGTTTGATTCTTCTTTATCAATTCAATTTCTTTGGAGAATTTTTCATTCATT
Source organism: Lepilemur ruficaudatus (assembly GCA_963574885.1). NCBI lineage: Eukaryota > Metazoa > Chordata > Mammalia > Primates > Lepilemuridae > Lepilemur > Lepilemur ruficaudatus. The sequence continues at coordinate 73 of CAUYRT010055092.1, forward strand.
TCCTGAATCATTCTTGTGGTTTCTCTATGTTGGGAATCAATTTTCTCTTCAATGCCATTGAGTTTTCTATATATTTTCTAATATTTTCCATATTCGGAAATCTTCCTCTGTCAGATTAATCGTATCAAGTAGGTTGCTATCAGTTGGTGATGATCGAGAATTTATTTTTGGAGGCAATTTTTCTCTGCGATCCTTCATGTTTCCTGTGATCTTTTGCTAGTTCTTTCTCATCTGGGTTCTTTGTCAAGGATCGGAGTTGCTGGGACTGGATTATGAACCACAGTCTTATAGGCTGCTTCTATCTTCTTTCCGCCTCCAGCAGGGAAGAGGACTGGAAGTGGAGGTAACAGTCTGGCTACCAGGTTACAGGATGAATAGCCTCTTTCTCAGCTCCACCTAGGGGTGGAGTCAGACCCTTCTGCTTGAAGCACCAGGCCCCAGTCGCAGGATAGGGTGGGTGGTGCTGACTCGCCAGGTCACAAGTGGAGAGGCAATCTCCCTCGCAACTCCACCCTGACAAGCTGGTTTCTGCTCTCCTGGCTCAGAAGGAAGACAGCTGGGTAGGGAGGACAAGGATCCAAGACCAGCCTGGCATGTCAGCCATGGCTGGCTGTCACCACATACCCCTAACCTCCCCTTCAAATGCTGAACCAGAGCCAAGGGAATGGGAGCTGCGGGAATTTAGATAGACTCTGACCTTTTTTGTTGTTGTTGTTCCCCCAGCCTCTTTCAAATGCCAGACCTGCTGGACTGGTTTAGGATCGGTAACAGGGCTGCGATTGCCCTCAGAGCAGCCTGCAGTGTTTTCAGGCTAGGGAAGGCATCCCATCCCCTATATAGCATCTGCACTTCCCGACCCGCTGAGACCCCACTGTTCAGCTGCAGGGTAGCATGGTTGCTCTGTCTATCCAGAGCCTGCCAAAACCTCAGCGAGTTCCCAGGGCAGTGTCTCCTCCATGATAAACGCTCCCCCCTAGTCTTGGAAGCCTCCCGACGTGAGAAGACACTCTGAGCACTCACTCCTGCGAAACCGGGGAGTGCCCACTCGGATAGGAACCTCCCCAAATAGAGGAGTGCACCAGAGAGTTCAAAGTTTTTCCTGCTCCAGTTTTTTCTCCGCACAGCCTGTCTGCCTACACCACTGTTTCCCACAGATTTCAGCCACTTGCCTGCTTGCATGGGTGTGGGGCACAGTGGGGGAAGGATGGTCCTCCCGGGAGTCAGAACGCCCTGGCACAGCCACCAGCCAGCTGGAGCGGAGCTGGGCTCCCTCCCTAAGGCACCCGTCAGACTCTCTGTACTTCGCGAGAAATTTTCTGATTCACCTCTGTTTTCCACCGGTGTCCAGTGTCCCACGCTGTTTCTCTGTAGGTCCACAGAGCTGGTCCTGTGGAAGTGGAGTTCACTCGCATGCAGTGGTCTGCCTATTTCACCTCTGACTCTGGGAGCACAGAGCCAGGAGGCCACCCCTATTCCACCATTTTCCACAGTCATATACCGTATTCTTAAAATAACGTAAGCTAGGTAAAAGAAAATGTTAGTAAGAAAAAAGAAAATTGTAAGGAAGAAAAAATATATGTATTACTTATTAAGTGGAAGTGGATCATCACAAAGGTCCTCATCCGTGTCATCTTTATGTCGAGTAGGCTAAGGAGGAAGAGGAGGAGGGGTTGGTCTTGCTGTCTTGAGGTTGGCAGAGGCAGAAGAAAATCTACATGTAAGTGACCCATTCAGTTCAAACCTGTGTTGTTCCAGGTCAGCTGTGTATGCAGGTGAGGAGCAGGAGCTTGGGGTACAAGAAGGGAAGACCCAGGCACCTTCTAGCTAGACACTAGCCTTCCCTAGGATATGGCTTTCTTCTCAATGGCCAGGAGCATGGTGCCTGTTTTTCAGGGAGTTGGAGAGAAGAAGAAAGAAAAAAAAGGAGCACAGTTGAGAGGGGGCTTGGTGTTTCCATTGATTCACTTGTAAAGGAGTAAACCATACCAAGACTATGAGTGAAATTTCATAATCTATTAACAGAACGCTGGTGGAATGTTTCGTGCTTGCAACACAGAGACCTGCCCTCTGACAAGACAGAAAATAAACCAAGACAAGTACATCTGTAACTGCAGGGAGTGGCAAGTGCTATGAGGAAAATCACACAGGCTAAGGGGATTAAAAAGGGATGGGGATTTGCTGCTTAGAATGAAGCTCCGTTTGAGGGAATGAAAAGCCCCAAATGGTGTGTTAAACTAAATGGAAGTCCCTGGCTTTCATACATGAAGTCTGGAGTTCCACAGAATCTTCAGAAACCCTGGCTCCTTCCAGCCATAGCTCACCCTTCCCTGCCGGACGGCTCTCTAATTAATGACCCAGATGGTGTCGCTGATATCCCAGTGAGCAAGACATTTCAATACAAAGTCCTTTTAAGGGAGTTATAGTTACTTGTGCTGTGGTAAGAATAGACTCCTGACACCTGTGTTTCTGTAAGTCAATCTCATATCCCTTCTTTATCAACAACGCCACAGGGTAGGACATGGCAGATGTTTCTAGAGCTGATATGTCACATTATTTCCTGAGTCTTAGATTCTTATTGCTTCCCAGTGTTCCCAGCCCAAGAGTCAATCCTAACAGCCTGGGAATGCACATATTTAAGTAACAGAACCCTCCGGTGGGTCTTGTGATCCCAAGGCCACAATTACAGCGGGCTGCAGAGTAGTGGAAGGTTAGGAGACGGGGATGTTTTGAGAGATACTAGAATAAGTTGCTGCTAATAGTAGCTGAATTTTCCAGCGAAAACATGTGGCCCATTTATCATTTTTGCAAGTTAGAATGAATTTGAGGTTACCTCCTATTGCAATGTGCTTGCTTAAACGAGAGAGAAAAAAAATGGAATTGCTTCTAATGAATATGGCAGAAATTGCTGGTATTATCCCTCTAACTTACCGCCAGCACTGAGCAACTGTTCTTATGGCCTTGGGGTGGGGCTTGCAGCTGTTGTAGTCCTCTGCTTCCCAGTGAAATCTCTTGGGCATTCATCAAAACCCCCCATGCACCCATCAGGAGGGTGATTTGTAAGCATTTTACATACTGCCAAGGTAAAACATTGGATGTTCCGGAATCATCTGAGGTTGCCTTCAAAATATTGATCACCTCCATGATCATTAGTGCTGGTTAGGTGAGCTATATCTGAGCTTGTCTACAATTACATTTCAGAGCATGTCCATATTTCATAAAGGTTCAAAGGAAAGTGTTGCTGGGGCGTTTTTGTTTTGTTTTGTTTGTTTGCCGAGATTGAAATGTACCGCGCATTTTCGCTTGTTGGGGCTGACAATGCATAACTGATTTGTGGCTTCACTGTGCAACTCACGAGTTACAAGTTAATTAGAAACACTTTTCCCTAATTATATTTGAGAGTTTGCTCTATTTGCTCTACAATTATCACAAAAATTACATTAACTAGCGTTAACTAACACAACACAGAAATCCCTGCTGGATCCCGGAGGAGAGCGGCAAATTGCAGAATGTCTGCATTCCTTGCCCAACACCTGGTTTCCTTTGCAACAGATGTTTTTATTTGTAATTCCTGGTGAAATGTTTGAAACAAACTTCCTTCTTGGTTGTCTCTTAGAGGGAGAAACTCAGCCTAGTAGAGGAAAAGCTTCAGTGTTGCACATGTTAAACCATTTTCACTTATCAACTTGCTCTTCCAGTGGGCTGTCCATGGTGACTGACGGCATCTTTGGTGTCACAGCAGCTGTATGCCATCATCTATGTGCCCTCCAGGGGAAGGCCAGGAGAAGAAACCCTGTTAAGTGGCTTCTTAGCATAGGAACCTGTATCATAAGAGACCTGTAATCCCAGAGCGGTAAGGAAATTGTGCCTAGCAGTTGGTCTTCCTGTGTCTGCCTTCTCTCCTTGTGTTCCCAATATACGTCCAAGCAACACTGCAGTGACGGTGGGGTAGGCAATGTGAAAAGGATACAGATGTGAGCTGTATTCTTGAGGAGCGCTCAGTTGAGTATGAGAGAGGGACGGATAACTGTTCCACAAGACAAGCACAGAGAAAGGGCCAGAGGAGCATAGGAGGAGGAAAGAGAATCTTCAATTGAGGAGATCAAGAAAGCCTTCACGAAGAAAGCCATATTTGAAATGAATTTTAAAGACGGTTATGGGTTTGCCTTTTATGTAATGGTAGCAAGAGAATAAACTATGAGTCAAGAAAGTTGTGAGGACAAACTTTCCCATACACGCTCCTTTAATGAGAATGAATTGACAATCGAGTCACCCCTGTGCGTGCAGGGCGAGCGTGTGTGTTCTTGCACACATGCGCGGACTCACATCCAAGCATTCCCAGGCAAAGTAGGTCCCTTCTGCAAATCCACTCACGCTGCTTCAAACAATCCGCTCTTCTCTCTCCATTCATATTTGCCTTTAATGTAGTATTATCCTGCAAGTCATGTGCCTTTGGGTGAAAGGAATAATGAGGATGGAGCTTTAAAAGTCTCTGCATAACTCAATTCACTTCACACAAATATTGTTAGGGGTACTCCCAGAGTCAGCAGTGTCCTCTTTGATGAGGGAAAAACTTGCACAGGCTATTAATTCACAATAGTGAACGAGGATTAATCTACTGTGCAGATGACAGTTGGCCAACTTAGAGGTTTGGAAGCTTTTTCAAGTAATTTACAAAGCATGGAACTTTGATCATAGAAGTATTCAGTACTTACATCAGTCTATAAGAAACACATTTAGTACTTAAAATAATGATACATAGTAGTTAAAGCAGCCACTTGCCCTGGCTTTCATGCATGTTGGGTTTTTTGAGGAAATTGATTTTAATTCATAAGCTCAATTCTGTCTCCAAGTGGCATACCTGCTATCTTCATAAATGTAGTTTCTGAAGCTTATCTGCAGCTATTTAATTAAAAGCAAACATGAGCATACACTCTTATCTGGGTTCCAGATATCCTTAAACAGTTAACCACATTTTGCATTCACAAGTATCAGTATTGAAAAGGCTTCTTCCATTCTTCACATTTTATGTTGAGATTTTTGTTTAGATAAGGAAGGATTATCCTCCATTCTTTATTCTTTACTCAAAATTATTCGCCTCCATGGTTAGTGATAGGTAGTAGTATGCTTGGAAATCTAAGGTTGAGAAACACTGATTCCAAAGCATTCAGAAAACATTTTTACTAATAAAGAGAAACCTTGGACATTAACTCTAGTGGATTTTGTTTTGTTTCAGTTCTATGTTTGCTTTTTAAGTGAGTTCATAATCTTGATGTAGCAGATGTTTAATTTTATATTGATTCTAAGCATGCTCAGGGTAATGAAAGAGAAGAGTTTAAGACAGAGAGAGGACACAAAACTAATATATTTGCTCCTGTTCATCAGTGGAGCCTCAGCTGTTGGGTGTCTTTTGCCATCCTCTCGACTTTTGACATTTGGAGTGTTTTCTGATATGTGTAATCTCTTACAATATACGCCCAATCACATACATCCGTCACTAAGGACATGTATGGATGGAATGGTGTCAATGTGCTTTACCTTCTATGCCATTTTTGGAAGACTTCCTAATGCTTTGTTAAATTAACAGGAGGTAGAAATTTGTATTTAACACACAGTTGTGGTTATGAGGTGAACATGGATCATTTAGAATTTTCAAGAAGTTTGTCAATTTAATAATTTTCTGCAGAAGTGCCCCAGCTATTAACTTGGTTATCAGAGTGTGTAAACACAGATGTGAAATTTTATTGTCATGTATAAACATCACACTGAGCATGGCTAGGTATTTATAACTAGAATCTAATGAAAATGTGATTGAAAAGAAAGAAATGATCATGTGATCCCAGACTTGGAAATTTTCCAAAAGCAAGCATGAAGTCTGACTAAATAAGCCTCACAATAAGTGAATGGAGGGGAATACCTCTCTAAAGTTTGCTGATCATCCTGCAAATACAGGGTCTTATTTAAAAAGACCCTCTACCTCCGGGGGGGTCCGCTTCGCCATCTCTTGGTAGCTTCGCTAAAGCTTCTGTTAGGACGGCAGTGTAATGAAACACTAGCTAAGTTGCTATGGAAACAGCTATATCTATGCAAATTACTTTTTAAGAAATCAGTACTCTACAGAATATCTGTCCATCAAATGAAATTTGCAAGGACTCCAACCCACAGCTACCCTTGGCATTGTTTCTCCCCTTTAGCTGTCCCTAGTTTCTTTAGCTGTATCTGTTTTACACAAAGACACTATTGCTGAATACTTGGGAGACGTCACCAGCAGGAAGAGTTAAGGGTGGGAACTTGAGGGCTGTCGCTTGCAGTAAGAGTTGAAAGCATCTGTGCATCGTGGTTGAACAAAGCTACCTAGACACGGATGGGGGAAGAGAGAGGTTGAAGTTAAGGCAAATCTACTGAAAACACCAACTGTCTCCCATCCATTCCTCTCCTCCAAGAAATAAAAGCCACTGGCTTGCACACGCAGGCACGTCCACACAGGCGTGCACACGCAGGTTCACACACACGCACGCGCATACACCACATGCAGGAAGCCTCTGGGTCTTCTGCTTATTTGCATTCCTTGCACAACCGTTGCCGCTGCTCTGCTCCTTTATTTACGCCGGGCTTGGCAGGAACCTCCTAGAGACCTTGCAGTTCTCCCCCGCTGGTCACCGCCAGTCCCCTGGGCATGGCGTGTACTGCTCTGCTGGTTGCTTCCGTCTCACCTGCTGCTCCCCGGGCAAAGCACCCCCCAGGTGTCTGCCCTGAGCCCCCAGGAGGCTGTAGCTACGAGGTAGTATGCGACCCTGAGAGAAAGAATGGCCCGCTGCCCTTTGCGTTACAATTTGTACTGGAATCGCTGAAGAGTGCTTCTTATGCCCCAGGCATCACAGAAATAGCTTTTTCCATCTTTGCCTCTCCCTGGCATGGAGACATGCCGTTCTGGTTGCTGGGCTGGGGACAGAGCCAGGAACGCTCCTACTCCAGTCCTTGAGTCCACCCTCCCCGTCACTGTCCCCCGCTCTTGGTACCTGGTGGCTGGTTTTCATTCACATCGGTTGTCTACTAGGTTTTTTCTGCCCCACAAGTCAGGCCACTGCCCAGCCTGCCTGACTTGCCCAGGTGCATCATGGTTCCCAACTGCACAAGCTTGAGTTCCCCAGAACCTCTTGGGCCCACATGCTAGTGGCCTCTGTCAGTTCCATGTCTTTAGGCTGCTGAGAGTGCTCAGGCCTGTCTGAACTCAGCAGTGGCCAGAGGCATCAGATGAGAGCTGGCATCCCTGCTACGTGAGCAGGGAGTTGCCTGTTTCCATCATTACAAACACATGTACTTCAGTTTGGTTCCCTAATGAGCCAGGTCACGTTTTCAATGTTTGCCATGAGGTAGCAAGACCAACAGTGTTGCCCAGCTATTGGACAAAAGTCGAAAAGGGACCAGTGTTACCTGCCTGTCCCCAGCAGGCCAGGTGAGGTCACTCCCTGCCCTCCATCCTGCCTTGGGGTCAGGTACGTTGACAGACCCGCCCATCTCCTTGCAGGCACCACGGTGCTGAGATCCTACGGTATGTGAGGCTCACATGCCTCATCCTGCTTTCAGTGTGTGAAATTTAAAAGTGAGTTCTCAACCAATCACAGTTATCTTTTTTTATTTTAATGCTTTAAATATTAACCTAGAATTTTGCTTCCAAAATAATGTATTACATTTAAGGCCACATGTCCCAACTTTCACTGCCAGTTGCAGAATTAGTGCCCCAGGCTCAGCCTTCCCTCAGTGAAGGTCAGTGCTGTATGTTATTTCCTCAGAGAGCAGAGCCCTGAGTTCATTATCCCAGCAAATGAAAAATGTGTCATTGTTATTATCCTCAGGTTGAGATGAGAGGGAAACTTTAAAAGGCTAATGTCATATGTACCAAACCAGAAGTTCTTCCTTGTTTACAGGAATCATTTTTGAATACAAATATATATTTCTCTAAGACAATTACATATATTTTTTAAATATTATATAATATCCAGGTATACCTATTCTGGGAGTAATTTAAGCCTTTATTAAATGGAGGGGGTGTAAATTAGATCTATCCTCAGACCTCAAACTTACTTTTAGGAGTGGAGGTCAGACTGTGATTTTTTTAAAAACCGTATCTCTGATAGCTATCTCCTATACCCTTTGTGAAAAGAATTGAAAATGAAGACAATATACAATGTCATTGTTACTTATAGGTAAATATGTATATTTAAAGGCATAGTGTACATTTTAAATGATAACCTTGTTTTAGGAAATATAGTACAGTGATCTGTTTTATCTTTAAAAATAAATGTCCATGTGATTTACTTTGAAATGTGCCCATTCAGGAGAATGTGGCCTTCTGAAATTGAGAAAATTAATCAAGCTATGAAAAATTGTCTTCTCATTGCTGAACATACCATCTCCAAAGTTAAGGAATAGTTGTAAAAATATATGAGTTTTCATCTCAGTGGAGTCACTTTAAATAAGAATTTTCCAGCTATTGTCATTCCATAGGCTCAAAAAGATCAGTAAGACATATGTCTTTCTAACAGTTAAATTTAAATGTAAGGTCAAGAGCATATTGTATCTGTCTTCCTTGTATGCTAAATTGATAACAATCATTACATTCTTTTCCAGCTTGAAATAATTAAATGTTGTGAACCCTCTGGGTCTAATTAATTTTAACAACAAAAATTTATGTACAGTAAATTTCCAGTTCTATATACACTTTAAAAAGAGTGCAATTCTACGAGGCTCTACTGATTTCTCCTATCACAGGTATTCCAGACTTTTTAACCGCCTTCCCCTTCCCTTTGTTAGTGCTGTCTTCCATTGTAAGGCACTGTTAACCCCCCTTGATACAACAGATTTTCCATTCAGATCCTATTGCAGATATTTGGTAGAATCTCTCTCTATCAAGAACATTAACCTATAAGCTCCTTGGCAACAGGGCCAGTTCCATAGTCATTTTGTATTTGTAATGTTTAACCCAGCATATCGTAGGAGTTCAGTAAATCCCTCTTAGATTAATTTGTTGGAAACTTTATTAAAGTTTTCCCCTTTTTGAGCTGCCTATCTGGGTCCCAAAAGCGCTCCTCAGCTAACAACCACTGTTGCATTCTCCTCAAGCTAATTGAAGAGAAAGGCTTAGGCCAGCAGCAGAGTTACTGGTGTGAGCTGATGCTCTTCCGTCTTTGATTTCATAGTGAGACCTTGCTTCGTGTGTGAGTTGTCGTGGGTGACAATATGTTAATGTTTCTTTAGGGAATATAGTAATACTGTTGCAGGAATTGAAATGAGCATTGAGGGATCTCATTTCCATCTCAAACAGTATAAAACCAGCTTGAATCCTAAGAGTTGAAGTCATCTTCTTCAACCCACCCTTTTCTACTTCTTTGCCTTGGGCAATGCCACTACCACCACACTGGTAGCTACTAGGAATCAACAAGTGCCACCTTATATACATTTTTCTGATATAATCAGCTTGATACAGTTTTTCAACTAATTGATGCATGTTCTCTTGTAATGGAATTGAGGATACTTCTTATCTGATGATATGATTTTATCTTCACAAACCACAATTCACTTGAAGAAATAATTGGCACTGCTATCAAATTATTGCCATAAAGAACAACTCAATATCAAAAATCACGAAGGCTGTTTTTGTAAAATATTTTTCAGAATTTAAGTGAGTGGTATAAACTTTCCCATCTAACCTTAATTCTATGTAGTTTAATGAGGATATATTGCAGACCTAATAGCTCTGGACAAAACAATAATGCTCCTCAAAATCTCCCTTCCCATAAATAATTTAGTCTCCAGGAGGTGATAGGTAAAATTTTCTCTTAATAATTTGCAATGCATATATTTGTACATATATTTTGATTATTTTTTTGCGTTAAAAAGCTCTAGAGTCTCAAATAAGTAGTACCCTAGATCCCTGAGTAGACCAAGAATTTGTTTGCTGGGGTTCTTTTCTATTTTTAAGACCAATGGGAGTCCTACTATAGACAGTGTTAGATATCACCATGTGGTAAAGGTAGAGTTAGTAGGAAACTGAAAACCAAATGTCCTGAATTTTATAACTGAATATTAGTTTTCCTATCTATACACCTAGAAGCAGAAGCACCAGGATCTCCCTTCAGCGTAAAGCACAGAACAGCTATACCTTCCTCTCTTCTTGAAGCCTTAACTGCAACTTACATAGTCCCTGTGGAGAATCTAAATGCATTGGGATTTGTTGAAGTTAGCTGAGAAATGTAATACTCATCCATCTTTGCAGGTGTTTATAAACTTCGTATGTTTATAACATTCAATCACAGGATTATATACCTGGACCTCATTAGCTCAGCTCCCAGAAGAGAGATTATATTTTAATGTTATTACCCTTACACTTAATAAAAGTTTATGTAAGAAGCTTATATGAAAAATGTATCAGAAAATCCTACAAACTTGGTCTTTTAGGATGCACTCGATTAAGTTGTTTGTTGTTTGTTCTTAAATCTGTGGGTGATAGGGGACAAACAGATGGTTGTGGAGTGGGGCAGTGACATGAGTCCCTCTTGCCAGGTAGGAACATTAATCTGAAAGCAATGACACAATGGATTGGAATAAATATCCTACCGAGATAAACAGAGGTGGTGAGAACAGGCAGGTTATTGAGGCACAAGCTAGAAATAATGTGGTGCTGTAAGCGAGAAATGATAAATTAGAATCATGCCAATGAAGTCCAATTAGGATCATAATGGATTTTGAGTTCCCATTATTGCAAGTTGGGGTAAGGAACTGGCCTTCACAAAGTAGGGTGGTTTGGAGAAAGAGGTAGAAATTACTAGGATGGATCAGTAGGAGCTCATTCCTTGGAGGAATTCATCCTGCCTTCAACCATATCAGTGCTAACACCCTCAATCTACAAACACAATAAATTGTATATACTTAGTCTGGTGAATGGCTAGAGCTTTGTATCCTTAGACTCTGGCAACATATAAAAGAGTTTGCCATGGAAACAGTGTATAAATGTTAATGTTCATTATCACCAATGTATATGTCCTCTGGCTACACATTTCCAAAGCCTTTTTACACATTGTGTTTATAATTATTTAATCTTGCTTTTACCAGTACACCAGGTAGAAGAATCATGTCAGTGGGAAACAGCAAAGACAAATGTCCCCTGGGTTTTTAAAAATACGACTAATTGTAGAAAAAAAATGAATTAAAAATGCCATGAAAAGTGAAAGGTAGGGGTCAGTAGACTAAAGGTCATGAAAAATGAAGATTAGAAAAGGGAAAAATAATGATTGTGGTATCGATACCAATTCTGATACCTTCTAAATTTTGTAAGGTTGTCACATTGCAATTTTCGTGGTTTTACTTGTGTGTTTATTCCCATGTGTGATCCAATTAGGAAATAACAAAATATATGAACTGGCATTTTAAGAAACAACATGCATGCAGGCAGCTAATATGCTCATAAGAAGTTTAATTAAAAGGAATGTCCAGGGGAAAGAATCACCACGTTTGCTATTAGTTCTCCAAAAATTCAAATGATTCCTGGCACCCAGTGTTGGTAAGAGGCAGCAAAATGCACACTATTATGTGAAAGTGTCATGATAGTTACCTTTCTGGAGAGCATTTTAGCAATATACCTCAATATTTAAAATGTGTGGACTCAACCAGGCGCTGTGGCTCACGCCTGTAATCCTAGCACTCTGGGAGGCTGAGGCAGGGGGATCGCTTGAGCTCAGGAGTTTGAGACCAGCCTGAGCAAGAGTGAGACTCCGTCTCTACTAAAAACAGAAAAATCACCCAGGCATGGTGGTGCACCCCTGAAGTCCAAGCTACCAGGGAGGCTGACGCAAGAAGATTGCTTAAGCCCAGCAGTTTGAGGTTGTTGTGAACTATGATGATGCCAGGCACTCTACCCAAGGCAACAGAGCAAGACTGTCTCAGAAAAAATAAATGTGTAGACTCTTTACCCAGGGATTCAATTTTTAGAAATTTATACTGAGGTGCTATTAAGAAACACCTTCAAAGCAGATGAGTTAATAGATGTAAAGCATTTAAAACACTCTGGGACAATGTAAGAGCCAATGTCAGAAAAAAAAAAAATAGAAATAACTTAAAGGTCCACCAGTACACAATTGGATAAAAATTGTCTGTCAAATAGAGCATTACCAGGCATTAAAAATTAAGATGTGGCTAAATGTTTGTTGATATTAGAATATATCCATGACATTTATTGAATGCAGAAAAGCAAGTTAATAGCATGTGCACTGAGATTCTATTTCTGTAAAACGACATATGAATATATGATAAACAGAGAGAAGTGTACGAAAGCGTGTCCCCCAAGTCTGATTATTTCTGGGTGGATTTTTTTTTTTTTTGCTTTATTCTTCATCCCTTTTTTAATAAACTGAGTTTTTAAGCTTACTGTATGTTTATAATCAGAGAAAATAACACTATTAGAAAACTTTAAAATATATACCAAAAATATACTTTTTGTGAACCTGAAATTTGATAAATGTTAATTATAATGTAAAATGGAATTTATTTTATACTTTATATATTCATACAGACAAATCCCTAATGTCAAAAAATAGGAACTTCTAAAGTTTGGTTTGAAATAGACAAAGCATAAAATTCCAAAGTTTTGGCATAATGGCTCAGTAAAGTTACCTTCAATTCTCAGAAAACAGTGTAGTTTTTAGAGTAACCTAAACGCTATTTAACAGATAAATGCATGATATGTGTTCAGCACATTCAACAATATCCCTAAAAGTCATTTTATCAGTTTTATAATTTTACCTGAAGGAGTAATGCTGAATGTCACGTAACATTTAAATAAGCAACATTGTTACTTCTCCTAAATTATTTTCTGAAAATCCTATTACACTTTACATTCAAATCATAATAGAGGCTTTGCCATCATGCATGCTTTGCCATGCTCTGGTTACGTTGCTACTGCTTTGATTTAGGAAATTCCTAAAATAAGTGATTTTATCCGCTCCTGCCATTTGTTCTGCTTGTAGTCACTGAATACGTGGCATAATGATCAACTGGCCAACTCGTTTTTATTTGTCCTCAGCCAGCCCACTGATGGTCCTAAAACGGATGCTTTTAAATGGGAACTGAAGGTCAGATTTTTTTGTGAATGTGCCTAATGAAAGGTGAACTTAAACTTTCAAATTACCTGTGATGTTAAAAATAAAATTCTCAGCAACTGACAGAGAAGAGTATCAGCTGACGTTCAAGAGGAGAAAACCATCCCAAAGTTCACAGTTTGTGCAGATTTTTTGTAGTGCTGCTCTTCTTTATGCCAGACTGCCGTCACCACCAGACCCTCAAATGTAGGCGCGCTCAGGGCGCGCGTGCTCTGGGCTGGCGGCTCTTCATTTGAACTCTACTTCTATGACTTCATCCAGTCCCCAGGCTTTAAATACCACCTAAATGTTCAGGACTCTACATTTCTATCTTTAGTGCTGTGCTCCAGACTCCTGCACCCAGCTGCTTCCGGGTACCGTTGGAGAGCTAATTGGCTTCTCAAATTTAACACATCCCAAACAGGAACCCACGATTTCCCGCAGACCTCTCCCTCCTCCAGCCTTCCTCACCTCTGTGCTCAAGGCCAGAAAGTCTCCATTTGCTCCACCCCCACGTCCAGTTGAGCTGCCAGGACAGGGTGACATCCCAGTTACGGTCCAGACAGGACCCTTTCTGTCTCTGCTGAACATTTCTCCCTGGGGGTTCTGAAGTAGCCTCCTTGGCGCGTCTGCTCACTTCTTACCTCATTTCTGCCTGTTCTCTGCCAAATGCCTCCAGAATGGTGTCTTCAAAAACCAGCCATTCTTTTGGGGTGATGAAGATATTTGGGAACTAGGTAGAGTCGATAGTGGTACATTATTGTGAATGTACTAAATGCCACAGGATTGTGTACTTTAAAGTGGTTAATTGTATGTTATAGAAATCTCATCTTAATTTTTTAAAAAATTGAAAATGGGTTACACCCATGTAGCTGGATGACCGATTAAGAATTTATCTTGTATTATACTTTGCTTTTTAGTGCTCTTGGCATACCACAAAGTAATGAAACATTATAAAACAAAAAGAAAAACCCGGTCATGACAGTTACCTGCTTAATATGTCCCACTGCACCTCTGGATACAATGGAAACTTTTTACGGTGGCCTCCAAACCCTTTTTTAGAAAGCGTCCCCTGCACACCAGCTCCCATCGGAGTTCCAGCTGGACACAACAGGAACACTCAGCTGGGATTCTCTAGAGAATCTGATGAAGAAACTCTTCCAAGGTGTAGGCAGGGCCAACGGACTGATCCAGGGGTGGCCAGGCAGCTGGCAATGTATCAGTGGGACATCTGGGGATGTGTCAATGGTATCTCCAGAGCCCAGGGAGGTGGGAAGCCACAGAAGGGGTGCTCCAACCTGAAGGGTTACCCACTCCACCAGCATAACTGAGGAGTGGACATAACACCCTCAGCTCTCTCTCCTCGTGTCTTCTGACGTCCCACTTGTTCCTCCATTGTCTCAACCCAGCTGCATGCCAGAAGGCTGGGGTGCCTAGGATATTGAGCAGAGAGCACTGCTGATGTTTTAAAAGAACAAATGTGAGCCCCAACTATAGACAGTGTTAGACATCACAGTGTTTGTAGATATGTGTTGGTAAAAAACTAAAAATCGAATGCCTTGAATTTTGTAATTAAACGTCAGTTTTCTTATCTAGACACCAAGAAACAAAAGCACAATGACTTCCCTTGGGTCCAAAACCCATACCCCACTCTCTTCTTGGCATCTTCACTTCAGCTGTATGGTCCTTGCTGAAAACTTTTTTACCATTTACTTTTATCTCCTCAAGTGTCCAAATGATAAGTATCCTTCTGATTGTTGAGAAGTGTGCTTTTTTTTTTTAACTCAATTAACATTTTAGTTGGCATCTACTACCAGCAGTCCTCCACATTTTTGGCACCAGGGACCAGTTTCATGGAAGACAATTCTTCCCCAGACAGGGTGTGAGGGGTGGGCGGAACAGTGGGGAGCAGCTATAAATAGAGATGAAGCTTCACTCACCTCCTGCTGTGCCCCCCCATTCCTAAGTTTCATGGAAGACAATTTTTCCATGGATGGGGGTGGGTGGGTGGCAGAGCTCTGCAGCCCAATTGCTAATAGGTCACGGACCACTACTAGTCCATGGCCCAAGAGTGGGGGACAAATGGTACAGAATTAGGCCCATACTCATTAACACTATTATCCATTACCCATTCTTATCTGCAAGCCTTGGCTGTCTTTCTTGACACCTGAATGTTTTTCTGTCATTCTGGCTAATTCTGTTCATCCCACAGGGCCAGCTTAAGACTCCCCTCTCCCGTAGAGCCTTCTGTGATTCCCTCCCAGGGTGATCTTTCGTTACCTGGATTTTCTTGGCATCTCGACGGTTAAGGGGTTTTAACATATACAACTCTATAGAGTGAGTTTCGTTTTCCACTAGACAAGTGTATGTACTTTTATCTCCTCAAGTGGACTCTTATTAATAAACTGTATATTCCTCAGAGTAACTAGCAAAACCTTGCTTTGATAGGCATTCACAAAATATCTGCTGAAAAACTAAAACCATAAGAAACACCACAAGAAATAGAAATTTCCCCAAATCTCTGATTTAGGGACTAGGCTAGTGTAGGGAATCTGAGGAGAAAGAAAATAGGTTCAGCAGAAAATATGCAATAATAAATGTCCACATTTTGAGTTACGAAAATGAAACTCAGAAATATAAATTTGAGCATCGTCAGCAGAGATTATAGATGAGTCTTATTTTTATTATCCACTGTCTTCATATTTTCCATGAAAAATAACCTCTGAATAGAGTGTCTCTAAGAAACAACATAATTTGGAGTGTGAGAACCTGGGTTCATTTCCTAGCTCTGGCGTCTGATCTGTTACCTATCCGTGGGAGATTTTTGTAACCTGTTTAATTTGTAGTTATGAATCTGTGAAATGAAACTGATAGCAGTACCTCTCTTCCAGAGTCGTGGTCAGGATTTACTAGTGCATGTGACATAGTAAAAGTTCAATAAATGAGGAATTATGATTCTCATTGGTATTATTAACGGTAGAGCAACAATATCAGATAATTTTGATTTAGCTGAAAATAAGACCTAGTTTTGAAATTAGTGTGGTGGACAGATGAAAGATCTAGTATTAAAAATTACTTCTCATCTCAATCAGTTGCTTGTTGATTTTTTTCCACGGAAGGTTGTAGCTGTATTCTTTTTAGCAAAGGTCAGCAGAATTAAATGTTTGCAAGAAAAATTATTTGTAAAAGTAGTTTCTAATATGAATGTTCTTGTTAATTAACTAGGTTTAGCCATTCCTCAGTGTATATATACTTCAAAACATCATGTTGTACATAATACATAAATACAATTTTATCCATCATTAAAAAAAATGAAACTGAATGTTCTTCCTTCTGTGAACTTCACGTCTTGAAATTTCTCAAGCTGCGTTACCTGAGGCTACAAGGAAACTGGAAAAAGATGAAAAGCAGCACATTCTTTTGTGTTCAAGTATTCTGCTTCAAAGGAGAGCAAAGCACATCACCTCTCTCCAATTCCAAGTAGCAAATTTATGTGCCTGACGTTTGTCTGGTTGTTCATGTGCATCACAGTCAGACTCTTACCTGACCTTCATTTTCCCCCCAAAGTCGAATGACTTTGACAAGTAACTCAACTTCTCTGTGTCTGTTTCCTCATCTGTAAAATGGATTTGGTCAAAGGTTTACATGAGTTAATACATGCAAGGTGATTGGCAAAAACCTTAGTGCATAGCGAAAACTCAAAAATGTTAGGTTTTTTGGGCTGTCGTTCTTTGTGTGTTTTTTAAATGTGATCTTATTTTAGACATCTGACTCAGCCTTGCTCTGTGATAAGTTGAGGTCCTTACACTTCCGCATCATTCATTCACTCGTTCATTCATCCATTTATTGAGCACCTATTTAATGAAGGCCTACGAAAAGAAAACCCCTTTTTTCACCCTGTGTGTGAGAAAGCGGAAATTAAAACCTCAGTCTTTGATTTCCAGCTGTCACTCTTTTTACCCTGCCACCAGGGTAGGTGGCATAGGAACCAAGGGTGCTCTTTGAAATGGCTCCAGAACAGAAGAGTTTCTCCAGTTATTCTCTCTGCAGAGATTCTTAGGTGAAAAGCTCCCGCAAGTTCAAGTGCGGTCCTTACGTTGGCACCAACAGGACGAATGAGGTGGATGTGCTACTTATGGTATAAAAAAGAACCCCCCAAGGCAACAGCCATCCCTAGCTTTGTACAAGGTCATGTCGTTTCATATCTGCCTCCTCACTCTAGACCCAGAGAGTCTGGAATGGCAGCTCGAGGCCTTGCCAAGGTGTAATTTCTGGGTAAAAGTACTTAATAGAACTGCAACCGCTTAATACCCATTGTCTTACACGCCGGTGAGGCGGTGACGCAGTGGTGAATGGATCCCCTGCACAATCAGGAACTTGCCAGATTCTGTGTTTGCCAGAGATGACGTTAGCCATTCACTGATTTTCAGTAATTTCTATGGTTTGTCAACTGTCAGCTCCCCAAAGACTACCAGAAAAACCTGTTGATCAATGAAGCTAAATTTATCAGACTTACTGCAATAAGCATTCTCTGTTACTGCGGTAGGTCTAACATGCTACCTTGAAAGAGCCTTAATAGTGTCAAAAGGGAGAATTAAGGCAGGGTATTTATAAGACCATGGGTGCTTGGCTGGGTGATTTTCAGGTGGATATTGCCAGGTGGAGAACCACTGAGGCTGGGCAGAATTTTGACTAGTGGCACAGAGAGGGGAGGGTCTTGAAATGGGTCTTGAGGAGCGAACTATTACTCTCGATAAGCCAGCTGTCTAGTTCACGGCCTAAACTTCACAGGCAGGTATTTCCTGGAGCAAGTGCTTAAATTATTTTTAATTAGTCCTTGCTTTGTTTAACATAGGGATGGGAAAGTATGTCTGTCCCAGTATCATTTAACCCAGGGCCAGAAATTATGATGATTTTCCCTCATGCACTTATTTTTTTAAATCATCAGATAGTGAAGGTATTTGTCTTTGAAATTCCTTCTCTCTCTCTCTTCCCCACTCAATCATGCCACTTATGGAAAAGGCAACCTTAAGTTACTTTATTTAATACATGTAATCTGGGGCACAAAATTACAAAGAAACACAGCAAAGTATAAGAAATCACTTTTATCAACACGTACAAGTGGATGACACTTGTCAGATAAAAGTGTATAATCTGTAACTGCAGTAACTTTTAGAAAAAGAGTTCCGGGACCACTTTCCAGAGATTATAAACCTCAGCCTGTGTGCACTGGTGATGTTTTTTCAAAGTTCTGGCATGCCCAAGGTCATGGAAGAAAGCTGTAGTTTCAGGAAAGCCTGATTGTGTATCCCTAACTGTTGATCTATTAGGAATTGGGAAATATGAAATTCAATGGTTCACTTATAAAATGCTATGATCAAAGATGAACCCATGACTTTCACAGATGGCTACTACCAGACATTGACATACAAATTATTTTCAAGCACAGTTACTTAAAAAAAAAAATTACCACGGGGAGAGCGTTCCCCTACTTAGATAGTAGCTGCATTACCTACTGCAGACAGGCATCCAGTTGGAGACAGGCATCATTTTCCGTGAATAGCACCTAATCTGTTATGCCTTGATTGAAAACATTTAGTGGAAGAATTATAAAGAAATTAGGATATGCATACTCCAGTTTAGAATGGAAAGAGATTATTGACATACCTGAGATTTGATTCTTTCATTTTAAAAAAATCAGTTATTTATAGTCTTTTGTCTTTAAAATTACTTAGTCTTAAATAAAATAAATTCAGACTCTAAAAACAAAAGCGAAGATAATTTTTTAAACTAATCAAAAATTTAAGTGACTATAGCTTCTTGCCATGTTAATCTATACCAACTTCATCTAAACTTTAAATTTATGCTTCTGGTGCTGAAATTTGAATATGAGGGTGCTACTGGGTCATTTTTGGCTTTAGAACAAGATAGCACCTCAATATTAATGGCTGTATCTTGCAACAAAATTGTTTTAGAACTCTGGGAATTAAAACATCTCCTGGGGACCCGGGTAGATTTAATGAGCTTAAATTTGCCTGGTGTATAATAGCAAAGATCTGAATTACTTTCCAATGTAAAGAAGAACAGCTTACTCTTCATCCATTCTGGAGCTAAACAAATTATGTACGTATTTTGAAAATGAGCGAGAATAATTCTACTTAATTCTCAGCATTTGGGATACTTCACTTAGTAGAATGGGTTCCAGCTCTATCCAGGATAATACAAGAGGTGCTAGGTCACCATTGTTTTTTGTGGGTGAGTAGAACTCCATGGTATGCATATACCATATTTTATTAATCTACTCATGTATTGATGGGCACTTGGATTGTTTCCACATCTTTGCAATTGTTCATTGTGCTGCTATAAACATTTGAGTGCAGATGTCTTTTTTATAGAATGTCTTTGCACTCACCATCAAATTGGTTTTAACTGATCAACGCTTAAGTGCACATATAGTAATAAAATTCATCAAGTGTCAGACAGATGGGCGGGGGAGGAGGGGATGGGTATATTCACACCTAATGGGTGCAATGCGCAGTCTGGGGGATGGACATGCTTGAAGCTCTGACTCTGGTGGGGCAAGGGCAATATACGTAATGTAGACATTTGTACCCCCATAATATGCTGAACTAAAAAAGAAAAAAAATTCTCAGCATTTGTGTGTAAGTGATTATTTTAAAAACAATTCTGTGTTTGGACCAGAATATCCTTATGTGGGAATAGTGGGATGACAGTTTACAGTCACTGGCTGTGACAGTCCAATTCTTCTCCCTCGTCACCCCTGCATCTATTAACCCAGGGGCTCTTTCTTCTTATCACCGTCTCTGTGAGACTCTCAACTTCCAAGGCTGATTCACTGAGTTAAAATTCTAAAAGGATTAACCTTCAGGTAATCCCCTCTGCAAAGGCCACTGCAGCTTCTCTCTTGGAATATTAAGGAGGAGAATTTAGAGGTCATTTGTTCTGGTCAACCAAACCCTGGGATTCCTACAAGAAACCTTGAGGAGTTTGGGCTTAAGAAGCTACCTGTTATTGTAGCAACATTTTGGCAAACTTTGACAAGACTCAAGATAAACACTTTTAATTTTAAAAGCATGAAGTGAGTATGGTATGTGAATCTTTCCTGTCAGGAAGGACTCTCAAGGCAATCCCAATTCACAGGCATAACTGGGGGTCATTGCTGCTTGGGGACATGTCGAGGGTGTTTGTATGCACTCACGAAAATACTCATTTGCACAGCAGATGCACACACACAACACAACAGCAGTTCAGGGTGTCCTGGCCTCCGCATTTTCATCAGCCACCCTCTGCCCACCCAGGAACTCAAGGTGTGAATGAGTGGGGGTGGAGAAGGCAATGGTGGGCACCCCCTTGTCCCCCTCACATCCCCACCTAGCCCCAACTCTGACTTTTTTGTAAGATGAACTTTTTTCCCCCGGTTCTTCATTCTTTTGCTTTCCCGCTCTCCAGGTATACAAACTATCACTCTTGAAATAAAATAAATGATGGATGTGTTTAAAATAAATTCTCACAAATACATTGTTAATTTTTCATTCACTGATTAATCTTAAATACATTTTTAAAAACATTTGTCTAAAATGAATTAAGCCCAACTTTCCTTTGGGCTTTGGGTTGAGCCTTGCCCATGTGGAGGGTTGTGCTTTAGGTCCAATGACTGGAAAGAAAATGCTGAAAGCAAACCAGGGGCTGTCAGGAAGTCTTGCATAGTCACAAGGCAGTGTTTGAGTTTATCATCATTTAAAACTTGCTGTTATCAAAGTATGATTTTTTGTTCATCTGGGTATTTTTCCCCCCAAGATCATCTTCATCTCTTTCAGGAAAAAGAACCATAATTACCCTCTATTAAAACAAAGTAAAGGATCAAATGAAAGCAATTAAGATTTATTAAAGAAATTTTAATAATCTAGTCACTGCTCATGAATATGGATAATCTCAAGGAAAAGAGCCATCCTGTGCCTGAAATAAAAATAAACTATATTTTAAATATATTTTGTATACGTAAGTACTTATTTTAAAAAAACTACTGAAATAGAGTCTTCTCAACTAAACCTATCAAAATTATATTTGGAACAGCAATAATTTTATATTGATAAAGGAAAGCTATTGAATGAATATAATTAAAGGAATGATGCTAATTACAGATTATAATCTAGAAGAAATTAGCATATTTTCATCAGGTAAATTATAATGTGTTAGTGACCATCAACCAAAATACTAAAACATTTTTGTGTTAAAATTAAAAATGAATAGGATAACTTGTCAGGGATGCTGAATACTGGTGAAGTCAATCAATTTCACAGTTTTTCCATGAATTTAAATTTTAGTATTACCTTGGCTAATTTAGAATTACCAGGGAGTTAATATAAGAAAATTACCCAAATGAAGCACCAGAGATAAGCCTTCTAATGCTAAACTGATTAATGTTTTTTAGTGATATAAATTTTTCTCTACTAGCTAAAAATAGAATTTCTGTAGATTCAAGGTATCTAATCCTATTTAAATAACACTTTTTTACTTTCATTTGGATTTATTATTTGTAAAATTACATCTTGCCTCTGCTATTTTATTCTTTTAAGGCATTCAGTCATTTTGCTAGCACTATAATAAAGAATGTCTGATGTTTGCAGCACATGGCATCCTATAGGGGTCATGCCAGCCAATTATTAATTCTTATTTCTATTTAGTGCCTATTTGGGGAACACCTCATATGTGCCAGAGCATATTCTGTGTGCTGGGGATTGTGTGTGCTGCATGTGATGAGCACTCAGACGCGTGTCTGCTTTCATTTCATGGCTGGGGACCCCGTTGTGGGAAGGACAGTGAGCAGATGACAGAATGAGTTAGTGATAAGGTCTCTGCTGAAAATTAGAATATGAGATCTGACAGCAGGTGTCTGGGGAGGTAGTTTAGATTGATCCATACAAGCCTCTCTGAGTTTAGCGCATTTAAGGTGACATATGAATGGAAGAATGATTAGCCATGGAAAGATCTAGGGAAGAATGTTCCAGAATGAGGCAGTAGCAAGTCCAAGGGCCCTGTGACACAAACAAGCTTGTGTGTTCAAGGGAAAAAAATAGGCCACGGTGGCTGGAGCATAGTTATAGTGATGCACAGGCCATAAGCACAGGGATTATTTGTTTTGTTCACTAATGTCTCCTCCACTTTGCATCAAACAGAACTGTGCACATAGTAGGTCCTTAATGTGTGTGGAGTGGATAAATGAATAAATGGGTCTGACTCAAGATGAATTTAGAGATTTAGAGAAAGGCTTGATCATGAAGCTACCATAAGAAGTTTAATTTTATTTTAAGCATAATAGAATATTTTTGAGGGAATTTGTGGTAGATTGACTGTTGCTCCCCTCGAAGATAATCCATATCCATATTCCCAGAGCCTGTAAATGTTACCTCACGTGGTGAAAGGGACTTTGCAGGTGTCATTGAGTTAGGGGCCTTGAAATGAAGAGACTATCCTGGATTATCCAAGTGGGGGCAATGTGATCACAGGTGTCCTTATGAGAAACAGGCAGGAGGATCAGAGTCAGAGGAGAGATGTGATGGTAGAAGCCAAGATGAGAGGGATGTAAGATCTCAAGCCAGAGAATGCAGGCAGCTTCCAGAGTTGGAGAAGACAAAGAAACACATCCTGCCCTAGAACCTCGAGAAGGAGCACATCCCTGCTGGCTCATTTCAGACCCCAGACCTACAAAACTGTAATAGAATAAATCTGTGTGTCTTAAGTCACTATGCAGTGATTTGTTATAGCAGCAATTGGAAACTAATGCACAATTATTCCAAATTAAACAAAGTGGCCACTTATTAAGTTGCAGATATGAAGAATAATTCATTTTAAAAAATGAAACATTCATCACTTAAATTGTATTTTAAATGTAGTCAGAAGTTTAGCTGGACCATCCTTCTTACATCTCGTTTACTGTCACAATGAAAGTTGGAAAGAATAAGAGAACAAATGGAAATGGGTAAGAGGAGTAACTAGAGAAAAGTGTTTTAGAAAGGCATGAGGGAAAAAATGAGTTGATCCATTGTAGAAAAGCAAAGGGAAAGGAAAGGGAAGGAGAAAGGAACAAAAAGAGAGAGTGGGAGTCTGAGAGAAAGGTAAGCTATATTATCTTTTTAAGAAAAGGTGTGTTTTGCATAACAAATTACCCCAAAATTTAGCAGCTTAAAACAACAAACAGTCATCTCTCCACAGTGCTATGTGTTGGGAATCTAGGAACAGCAGATTTGGGTGGTCGTGGATCAGAGTCTCTCATGAGTTTGCAGTCATCCAAAGGCTTGACTGGGGCTGGGGGATCCATTTCCAAAATGGCGCTCTCAGATGACTGTGGCTGAAGGCCTTGGGTCTTTGCCACAGTGGCTCCTCCGTAGGGCTGTTTGAGGGTCCTCAGGGCATGAAAATTGGCTTCCCCTCTAATAACAATCCAAGAGAAAGAACTTGGAGGAAGCCACAGTACATATTTTATGACCTAGACTCCAGTCACTCATGGTCACTTCCACCATATCGTGTTGGTCAGAAGTGAATCGCTAAGACCAGTCCTCATGCCTGGGGAAAAGGATTAGGCTCCATCATTTGAAGGAAATGTCAAAGAATTTGTAGACGTATCTTAAACCACTGTGGAAGAAAGGGAGGAAGGAGTGCAAAGAAATTTAAGCAAAATACCTATTTTCCATTTGTTCAGAGAGGACATCTAGATATTTCTAGTTTTCTCCACTAATCTTTCTCCCTTCAGCCAAGGCTAATGTGTGTGTGTGTGTGTGTGTGTGTGTGTGTGTGTGTGTGTGTGTGTGTGTGTGTGGCAGGACAGCTGTGGAGTTCCCAGCTGTTTCTCACTTTTGATTCCTGCCAGGTATATCAACCTTTATCTCAATTTTCCCCAGAAACTGCTGCTTCTACACTCAAGCTTAGTCTCTGTGTCCAGATAATCTAACCCGAACTCAAAATTTTGAGGATCTCCTGCAACTAGTTTGCTAAATTTGCCCCCTGTAAAAAGTTCTGCCACATTACATCCACTTTGCCACATTGTCATCCAGAGGGGATAAAGTTGTTCCTGGTAGAGATTCGCTGTAGTTCTGGTACAATCAGGAAGTGCTTGTGGGTTGCGGATATAAATTAAGATAGAAGGCTCAGAGATACGGATCAAGTGCTGTGATAAGTTCATTGGAATGTGACTCGCAGATGGAGCCAGCCTGGAAAGGTGGAATGAATGTGAACTTCTGTCCCTGCACGATTCTGAATTAGGTTACACTAATTAAAGAATTACCGAGAAAGGTGAAGAAGATAGGACAGCCCAATAAAGAGATATCTCAGATCACATCTTCTTTTGCATCCTTTTGTCTCTTGTCAGATATTGGATTAGGCCTTTAGTTTTTCTTTGATTTCTCTCTCTTCCATTCTCTCTCTCTTTTCTGCGTCATAGAAAACAGTAAAACTGGCTTTATTCCCATAGAAAGCCTGTAGATTCTTTTAAATTCATTGCATGTAAAAATGAGAAAGTTTCTCTTTTGCTACTCAGATTTTAGAGGAAATGTATTGTGCAGCAAAACATATTATCAGTATTCTAAAGCGTTTATAAGCCTCAGTTTTGAGGTATTGGTATTTTAAAATCAGGATTTAGGAATAAAAATACTAATATTTTGTTTTTGTGTTTTTGTATTGTATGCTTAGAAGAACAGGTATAAATGCTTTAACATGATATTCTCTTTTTTAAATAGAAACTGGTGTTTATTTTCCATCAACCTTATTTCCATAACATGATATTTTTAAAAGTTATTCTCAAATACTGAGGTAGAGCCTAATTTATCTTTAATGTACTTTTGTAAACTGAAAAATCAATTATTTCACTATAAAAAGATAACATTTTTTTGAGACTACAGATGAATGAGGGTAATCATTTCGATTATCAAAATTTAGTAAGGCATTTCTTAATAGATGAATAAACAACTTTGCATTTTATTTAAAACAAGGCAAATGCGTATGTAATATTCCTCATATTTCAAATCAGTCCAAAACAGAATATATTCTGAGCACCTTCTGTGTACCATTTAGCAGTTTTTGAATACCTGATTTAGGATACTAAAGGCAATACAACACGTATGGAAAATGGTCAGTGTGCTAAAGCAGAATTGGGCAAAATTTTTCTGTAAAGGACCAGATACTAAATTGTTTAGGCTTTGTGGATCATACAGTCTCTGTCACAAATACCCAACTCTTCCTTTGCCGGACAAAAGCAGACATACAAATATGTAAATGAAGAGACATGGCTGTGTTCCAATAAAACTTTATAAAAACAGGCAGGCCAGATTTTTCCCTCAAGTTAACCCCCTGCACTAAAGGATTGATTTATACATACTGGACATCAAAAACATTCTGTTTCCTTTGCATTCACTTAAATAAAATTCCCAGTAAATGTTATTTCTAAAGACAGTTGAAAGACTTTGTCTCTATAATAGTCACATTTTCATAGAACTTTATAGTCACTTTATTTTTATAGTCCCTTATTTAGTTATTAACAGTCATATTTGTATTATTCATGCCTTTGGATAGCTCAGCATGTGCAAGGCAAGGAACTATAAAACAAAATTTTAGAAATAAATGCGTTCCATTTATTTGTAACACGGTAGATGGGACAAAATCTCATCTCATTAAAATACATTGAATCGCTAAGACCAGTCCTCATGCCTGGGGAAAAGGCTTATTAAACAAAAAAGCTGAAAGTGCTATTACTAAAGACAACCACAGTGTTTTATTTCTTATATCTGCAGTGATGGTGCCTGTTTAGGTTGAGGGAGCATACAGGCTTTCTTTTAAGGGAAAATAGAATATTATTCTCTCTCTCTTTTTTCTTTATGTGTACTGTTCTAAACAAAAAATAGAATAATTATTTTAAAAGCATGTTCAAATGATGTTACATTTGCAATGCTTATGACCTTTTCTAGAATTAGTCTCATTACTAAAAATATTTAAAAGCCTAAAACATCATCCGTCCTTAACATTTTGCTTTGCTCTGCCTACGTTGATTACTGTTGCGCTCTATCTATTTGCAGACAGACCCTCTACTTTCTACTGCCCCCTTTGTCATTGTTTAAGGAGGAACATACTTTCAGCCCTTCGTGACCATTGCTTTCAGGGAAAAGCTGATCAAACTCTCACAAACGACAATAAGTTTCTATTGCTTGTTGAGCTCGTTGTCATCAGATCTGATGCTGGATTCTCATAAGATCCTACCTGGTGGCTGGTTGTATGTAGAATCTAAGTGAATCAGATGGACCACATGTGCACGCCAAGGTCTTGAGTAAAACAAAGATGCTCTGCTAGTCCATTTCTAATAATTTTCACATCTCTTTGGTCTTGGTTAGCATTTGGGAACTTGGATCCATTATATTAATAGTGAACAGAAGCCTGGTAGGTAGCCTCGGTGCAATGAGATCTCTCATCCTCAGTTAGTCTGCATGATGAAATGAAGGTAATCATGTCACAATTGCTCCGCTCCCCCCATCAGATTTTCCGAGCACCTTCTAATGGGTTCGCACAGGTGTTCTAGAATTAAGGGCAGGCTCTAGGGTGTGTGCCCACACTATCTTAATCCTTCCCACCAGTGCCATTAACTCAAATAAGGAAAGCCATTCTGAGAAGAGAAAAACTAGCGGCCACTCAAAAGCTCTCTTTGTGTGTCTCTCGCAGGAGTCCTTTGGAACCTCTCGTCATGCGATGCACTCAAAATGCCAATCATCCAGGATGCCCTGGCGGTATTGACCAACGCGGTGATTATCCCCCACTCAGGCTGGGAAAATTCACCTCTTCAGGACGATCGGAAAATACAGCTGCATTCATCACAGGTGCTGCGCAATGCCACTGGGTGCCTAAGGTCAGTCCTGTGTCATGAGCACCTCCTCCTGCCGTCTTCCTCTGGACAGACATTTTCTCTTGCCATGACTTCAGTTGCTGTTTTACTCAGGATCAGACTGTTCTGAAAGGTGAATGTTGACGTGGCAAGAGAGTATAAGAAGCTAACAAAAAACATTTCTAATCAGGTTCTAAACAAGTATCAGCATCTTCCACACCCCTATACCTAGACCAGTGTTTGACTCATTTAACATGATTCCTTAGGTCTAGGGCAAATAAAAATATTTTCATTCCAACCAAAAATAAGGTGTTTTTTTTTTACTGAAAACAATAGTTCTCGGTTATATGTTATATCGTGCGTGTAGAATAAGCAGGCAGGCCAATTGGTTGGGGAGAATCTCTGATTGATATGGAGGGATGTAGTTAACTATCACCAGTAGCTATTTTCTTTTTCTTTTAACTCTCCATGTGACTGTAAGAACCTATTATTCTTAGAAATAGCTTTTTAATAAGACCTGTTATAATTAATGTTTTTTTAAAAAAATAAGACAAGTAGCAAATGTGTTATAATTCTCTCCTAATGCATTTTTACAAATACCACCCCCCAGGAATCTATTGAGATTTCTTAGAATCAACTTTATGTCTTGTTTAATTTTTGCTCATAGGAAAGAAAGTAGTAATCAAGATATAATTCTCCTAAACTCCAGAAACTCTACTCCCAAAGATGTTGTATTTTGTACCAAAGTTGGAAATCTCTGCTGGATGAAGTTAAATGATGAGATGGGGTGTGGGGGAAGGGTGATTAAAAACACCTAGGCAAATAATCTATGTTTTGGAAGTAAAATGTACAGGATTGCTTTAGCTAGGCTGGATCTAAGCTGCCATTTCTCCTGCAGTTGATCAGTTTCTAGGTATAAAAAACCAGTCTGTACTGAGAAGGAACGAACTCACCTCAGCGACATTAATAATAATCATCTCATGAGTGTTTGTAACAGTGCTGTCAGCCTCCAGTGGAGAGGGGCGTGTGTGTTTGTGTGAATGTGTGTGCATATAGCGAGATAAGAGCCGGCCTCCGTGAATATCTACGCACATTCACAGGCAGGAGTGGGAATCCTCTGACAATTCTGCTTTTCCTTCAGGTCACGCAGTAATGAACTTTTGACATGATTTCTTTGGCTAGGCTCTGCGTAAGACAAATGTACAATTCTCCAAAGCTCCCTGTTGAGGCATCCATTTTAGAACCTCTTAAATTCTGTTATCCTTTAGAAACCTTCTGTCCCACCAAAAGAAATATAACTCTTCCAAAGCTGAAATTGTAGGCCCATCTGACCTCACATACCTGACTTTTTCTGTGTAAGTTATTTGCAACTACTAGAAGCCTTTTTCCATTCCTAGCATCCTCTGTTTGCAAAGAGTGTCATCATTCCTAGTGAAGACGGTGGAAGGAAGTGCCTCAGAATCAAGTGCAGAAGTACAGTCAGTAAAAACCTGGTTGGCTGTCAGTTAAAATTCTTTCTGGATAATATAGCAGCACAATTATGTCTTCATGATGTTTGAAAGGATACAGGCCGCTGCCACTATGAACATACATTCGGCATCCTTTGCTGAGAAAGTAGATGAGGAAGCTAGACAGGTGTAGGTTCACGGGTCCCCTCTGCACGTCATCTGGCTGAGTTTAGGGTCTGGGATGTGACCTAGAGCACAGTTAAGTCAGATTAGGACTTTATCCACTCATCTAGAAGCCTGACCCTTGCTGCTTTTGCTGCTGGCTAGGAGTGACCACATCATAGGAAGCGAAAAAGGAGGACATTTGGTTTGGAAAGAGTTTCTTGTAGCTGATTTGGGTTTCCTTAGCCAGGGTGCAACCAGGTTTAGCGATTTCATGCTTTTCTGAATATATCATGTGAGTGACAACGCAAAACCCATCAATATACAGTAAAACTTTTTCTCTCTTAATTCGTTAAACTTCTACACTCCTGTGAAAAGAAATATGATTTCTGCTCCCTTGTTTGAGTTTGTTTATGAATCATTCCATGTTGATGAACAAGTTGGACTAGGAGAGGAAGAAAACAGCCCTGGGAAGGGCCGACATGAATTCATCAAAGACTCTGCAGATGAAAGTGTTCAAGGAATGTCTAATATTATTCCCCATTTACTGAGAAACAGTGTTAGCAGCATACCAAAATAGCCACAGATGTCTATATCATGATAGAAGACTTCAGATTTTAGTATGTGAGTATATTTGCCTTCTGGGTTTTCTAACAAAGCAGAGATCTTTATTCACATTAAACAAATTACTTCCTGTGCTGCCCCGGCCTTCCAGCAGTTTTATCCTATGAGCATTTGCTGAGCACCTTCTGTATGCCAGGGAGGGGCCAAGCAGGTGGAGACAGAGCAGCCTCCACCGTTGAGAAACTCATAACATAGTGGAAGAAATAGCACCCATGCAGTTAGCCCTAGCATCATGTCCTAGGGGCATTTTAACGTTACGATCAGGGTAGTGCAGAAGGGAAAATTGGGAAGGGAGTGACTGACTCAGCCAGATTTGCTCAAAATAGACTTAAAGGGATCAGGTGAGATTGGGCTAAGCACAGAAAGGACTTCACCGCTGGCTGCAATGGGAAAGCATTGTGGCCAGAAAGAGTAGCCGGCGTACTCTGCACAGTCCCGGGAGGACTTCAGGGGGATTTGGGATACATTGTCAATAGAGACTGGATTTTTAAATAAAATTAAAGTGTTATTACTCACCAAGTCCCTGTCTTCCTGGGGCCTAAAAGCCTGCTTCAGGTACATTGCTTATTCTCATATGCACTGCAAGCTCAATAAGCTCCTGTTTACTAAGTCATGAAGTCAGTGCTTGGACCACTCCCTGACTGTAGCCCCAGACCATTCCCACTCCACCACAGAGAGGAGACGGGGAGTTACTTGACAGGAGACTGTTAACAGATCTGCGCTTAAACCAGCACACAGCAACCAACCAGCCGATGCATGGGAACAGTCTCCTTTCTGATGGTTCCTTAGATTTGCTTCTCAGGATTTACTACGTGGCATCCACTTGGCCAACATCTGTTTTGCCTTCCAATCCCAGTGGTCTTCTCCCTCTCCCTTCTTTCTTACTTCTCATTCTCCCATCCTAGAACCTGAAATATGGAGTGATTTGGTGGCATGGACAGAGTTAGTCACTCAGCCCCACAGAACTCCCTGGTCTTCACCTCCACCTTTACTCTTCATGTAGACAACTGGAGCTATGGGTGTTCTGTTTTGTTTGAAGATAAAACTAAGTCAGGCATGGTGGCTCGTACCTGGAAGCCCAGCACTTTGGGAGGCTGAGGCAGGAGGATCAATTGAGGCCAGGAGTTTGAGAACAGCGTGGGCGACATAGCAATACCCATTTCTACAAAAAATAAGAAAGAGTAGTCATATGTTGTGGCACACACCTGTAGTCCCAGCTACTCTGGAGGCCAAGGCAAGAGGATTGCTTGAGCCCAAGAGTTGGAGGCTGGAGGCTGCAGTGAGCTATGATTGTAGTGCTGCACTCCAGCCTGGACGGACAACAGAGCAAGACCTTGTCTCTTAAAAAAAAAAAAACAATGAGACTATATTTTAAGGCATGTGCTAGATTATAATGTTACATTATCTTTTGAGTACTCAGACTCTGTCATTCTTTTAAAGATGACTTTAAGATGAGTTGATATTTTTGGCTTGTTTCTGTAGCTATTGTTTCAAGAATATATAAAGAAAAATAAAACTCCTTTCCTGGCATAGTATTTCCTAATCCTGTGTAGCTTACAAATCAAGTGGAAGGAGCATGTGGTAGGTAAAAGTAAATTTTTCTTCTCTTTATCAGAAATCATTACTCTTGATTTTTGTTCCTAACAAGACTCAGTCTTGTTTATGTCATTTCAGCATGGGAAGCCTTAAGAATCTAAGCAATTGCTATTCTAAGAAAGATCAGATTTTTATTTTTCAGGAAAAAAAGGCTATTCATGCAAATTGTACTGCTCTTAAATGTCCAAAAGCTTAGCAGAGAGAAATTTAAGTCAGTAAAATATGCCTAAGTCTTAGTAAGCTGAAGTCTGAAAAGCTGACGCTACTGTATCTTTAGACAATGTCATGCAGTCCTAATAGACTCTGTCTAGTTTGCCCGGCCACTGCCCTGGCAGTAGAGGGTGCACCAGTATAGATGACAGCCCCCGCTCCACCCCAGGTCCGGGACTAGAGAAGGAGGCAGGCTCTCGGGGAGCAGGCTGAAGAGGGTAAACAAAGGCAAAGACCTTCTCTGAGAAGGATGGTGAATCTTCATGGAAAGATAGCATATCATGTTGACATAGCAAAATTTTAAGTACATGTGAAATACAAAATGAAAAGTTAATGCCCTTAGTCCTTTTCCATTTAAAATTCATTTTGGGATAGGAAATGGAATTTTTCAGAAGCAGATCTATCTATTTGTTCCTGAAGTATCTGTCACTGAGGAAAGAGGACAGAAATGAAAAAGGAAAAAAAACTTTTAAATTTTGTCGGAGGCGTGAGTTGATAAGAGTGATGACAGGATTGCGGAGGGTGGGGACGTTGGGCTGGGGCTGCAAGTGGCCAGCACCTGGGGGGATTCTCTGTGGCTCAGCCTCCCCTGCTGCCTCTTCCCTCCCCCACCCCAGACACGCTGACGTTCCCCTTCTGCCGCGTTTCTTCCTCTTGGCTGGTTCCTTTTGCTCCAATTCTGCCATACTCAAACTTCAGTTTCTCACAAAAACTATTTAAAAATAGGGCCCAAAATAAATATGGCAAAATGTTAGAAAGGCTTAGGATGTAAGAACGAGCGAGGTTATTTTGTCAGTCTTCCCTTCTCCTTTTTGTGATTGAGTCCCAGGGAAATGACTTTGTACATCCCAAGTCAGGCTGTCCAGACCTGGAAAGAGATTCAGTTGTGCACTTAATGGTCTCTTCAACGCGCACTGTGTAATCAAATTCCTCTCTTAACCTTTGGGTAATACAATCATCACCTTCAACCAAAAACATGTGCTGATGGGCCACGGCCCAAACACTGGCCAGTGGAGATGGAGCTGGCTCCACCTGTGGACAAGCTGAGGTCACTGTGGTGGGTTGACTAAATGCCCCTCCAGAATTCACGTCCGTCTGGAAGCTATTTGGAAATAGTGTCCTTGCAGATATAATTAGTTACTTGAGATGAGGTCATGCTGGATAAAGGTGGGCCCTAAATCCAGTGAATGGTGTCCCTGTGAGAAGAGGACATATAGGCAGAGACACAGGAGGGGAGGAGGCCGTGTGAAGACCGGGCAGAGACGGGAGTGATGCAGCCACAGGTCAGAGGACCCAGGGATTGTCGCAACCCCCAGAATGAGAAGAGGCAGGGAGGATTCTTCTCTAGAGCCTTCGGAGAGAGGGTGGCCCAGCCGACACCTCGGTTTGGTCGTGATTTGGCCTCCAGAACTGTGAGAGAACAAATGTTTGTTGTTTGAAGCCACTCAGCTTGTGATACTTTGTTCTGGCAGCCCTAGGAAAATAATGTGGTCACCCCAATAAGAAAATGAGAGAGGGCCTGCAAAGCCGGGGGAGCTGCCTGAGGACACAGCATGGGGCAAAAACAAGGTAAATAACACAGAGACTCTGCCTGTCCCCAGATAGAGACACACACTGGAACAAACAAGCAGATAGGGAGTTGTTCTTCTCTGTGCACAGGCTGTTTCCCTCCGTAACTTAGGTACAAAACAAAACACTGCCTGTGGCAGGATTGAGCTCTGCAAGCCCAGCTGTGGCTGCCTTGGCCAAAGAAGGTTCAAGTCCAGCCTCCTGACCAGATGGCCATTGAATGAGGGTCTTCCGTCGTGGATCTGACTTCTGTGTGTGCTGCGCTCATTTATGAGCCGACCTTCCCTTTTCCTCCTGACTCTGAACCAGCTTCTGAAGGTTGCATCTGACACTATGGACAGCCACAAGTCACTCTCCGTTCCTACACAAGGGACGTGACATGATATAAAGTATTATTTAAGGAAGTTGACTCCCACAGCCTGGTACAGAACGAATGATTTCTGGATTCAGGGTGAAACATGACTGCATTTCCCATTTAAAATATCACAGATCAATATCCTAAAGATCCCTGTTGTAGCCATTCCCGTCATTTCAGAGGGAACTGTAGGTAAAGCCTTGTGGAGCATCTGTTTTTGCACCTTTTAATCTAACAGCCAGCTCAGTAAGACAGCTCCGCTCTGCATTCCTGTGTAGCTGCGTTCTCTTTAGTCATGGGTGCTTAGGACTTTATCTCCAGTCAAGTCTGTGCAGGAGGCTGCCTTGCTCACTTGTGCGGCTCATTTCCCAGTGCGCTGAGCCGTTTATTTATTTTTATGATTCTATTCCCTCTTCAGCATCTTGTCCTGAAGGACAACAATATACAGCCCTAATTTTTTCCATCTATCGTTGCGTACACAAGAATGTTATTAAGCCCGTCAAAGTATCTGCACTGTGCCTTTGCTTATGAGTATAATTAAACTCAGACCCTCGCTTAGTCATTTTAACCCATATAATGGATGAGCGCGTGGTCCCACGGTGCCACTAATTCTAGAGTGACCTTGAGAAAACCCCATCACAAAGTAATGTTAATGATAATCACACTCTGGCTGGAAAGCTCCAAGGACATTTATTTTATCTGGTTTACTCTTGCATTAGCCACAGGTAAGAAGAGGAATTACTACTATTTTTATGTTTAGTTGGCTGCCAATATTATTCATCTGTTTAAAAGAATTGTTTTTATGTCACATAATGAGTTCTGGACTAGCTTATCCTACTCTTCACCAGGCAAAGGGCATGTGTCACTGAATTGAGCACGATTTGCCCAGATTCCTAAATAGGGAAGGGACTTTGTGTGCATGCATGAACAGGCG
Source organism: Lepilemur ruficaudatus (assembly GCA_963574885.1). NCBI lineage: Eukaryota > Metazoa > Chordata > Mammalia > Primates > Lepilemuridae > Lepilemur > Lepilemur ruficaudatus. Next base: position 33,983 of record CAUYRT010055092.1, read on the forward strand.
GGACTCCCACCGCTCGCTCCACTGCCTCCCGTCTTCCCAGCCCTGGTCCCCGGGCATTGGAGGCTCCTCGCCTGGGCAGTTCTGCACTCCTGATCAGTGTGTCTAATGGGGATGTGACGTGGTGTTGTTGAGTCACAACTCAACAATGAAGGTCCTCTTCAAAGAGGGAAACAGATTCATTCATTGAGGGGAGAAGTAACAGGGGATCTTAGGAGCTCATCAGAGAGGTGGTTGGCTGCCCAGCTCAGCAGCTCCCTTGGTCATGAGGGTGCAAAGCACCCATGGTGCACCCCAACACTTCCAGCTTACTTCTGGTCCCATCAGAAGGAGGTGGTGGTTTACAGAGCCATGCATTGCCTAACGACATGGACATACTCTGAGAAATTCATCACTAGGCGATTTTGTCATTGTGCAAGCATCATAGAGTTACTTACAAAAACCTAGATGGTACAGCCTGCTGCCCACCTAGGCTGTATGGTCTAGCCTGTTGCTCCCAGGCTGCAAACCTGCACAGCAGGTTACTGTACTGAATACTGCAGGTGACTGCAACACAGTGGCAAGTATTTGTGTATCTAAATATATCTAAACACAGAAAAGGTAATGCGTTACACCACGTTACCATGTCACTAGGTAACAGGAATTTTTCAGCTCCGTTATAATCTTATGGGACCACACAGTCTGCCACTGACCAAAAGCTGTTATGAGCGCACGATGGTCCTTCTATGAGTTTGCTGCAGCTACCATAACAAAGTACCAGAGACTGCATGGCTTACACAGCAGCGAGTTATTTCTTCCCAAGTCTGGAGACTAGAAGTCTGGGAGCAGGTGTTGGCATGGTGGGTTTTCTGAGGCCTCTCTCCTTGGCTTGTAGGTGGCTGTCTTCTCCCTGTGTCCTTCCATGGTATCTCCTATGTGTCCAGATTTTCTCTTTTTATAAGGATACCAGTCATAGTAGATTAGGGCCCACACTAAAGACTTCATTTTAACCTAATCACCTCCTTAAAGACCCCATTTCTGAATATGGTCACATTCTGAAGTACTTGGAGTTAGGACTTCTATGTTTGACACCTGTGCAAGATATTTAATTAGGAGGAACTAATTAAATGTGCGGGAACCAGAGGAACTGGGAGAGCCATTAAACCGTGATGCAGGGCTGACCCCAAGTGAACGAGAGAAGGAGAGAATTAGAAGACGGCAGGAAGGAAGGAAAGGAGGGAGGGACGAAGGGAGGGAGGGACAAAGGGAGGAAAGAAGGAAGGGAAGGAGGGAGGAAGGAAGGGAGTTCAGCAAGACACTGAGTTCCGGAGCTCAAGTCATCCATCAAGGAGTCCTGTCTTTCCCAGGAACACGTTTACCTTATCGCTGCTGCCGACCTCAGCCACTGGGCAGGGAGCATAGGTGGGGAATGAAGGCTGGGCATGAAAGCAGACACAGTGATGGAGTTCAGGGTACAGCATCCAAGGCCCATCGGTCAATGACACACTCGCAATCAGAAATTTGAGTGGTGCATTTTCACAGGTGACTCGTAAGCCTAATCTTTCACCGTCACTTTCATTCTCTGTAGACTAACTTCGTAAAATGCCAGTTTATAATCAGAAAGTTGCTTGGTGGAATCCAAACAGGAGGAGTAAGTTATATCAACTGAAAGTTTTGTTCTCTCAGCATATACTCTTTTGAGCCCCTACTGTGTGCCTGGCCCCGTGGTGGGTGCTGTGGCTACAGTGCAGAGCCAGTGGACGAGCCTCTGGAGTTTGCAGTCCAGTGTCACTGAGACAAGACAACCCGATGCAGCCAGGCCCACGTTAGGCTGCCCCAGACTGCACAATTTGGGGTATGTTTTCCCTAATCCCCCAGAAGACAATGTTATTTTTTTTTAATATTTCCATGGCTGACCAACCTGCCTCTTACTGACACATTCTTTCTTTACACAAAAAGTGTTTTACAGTTAACTGGCTTAGAGTTTATATCATGTAGCCCTTGGGCTTTCTATCTCTTCAGAATTTCGCATCTCTCTTTTCCATCACGAAAATTTGGAAAAGCTTTATTTTTCAATTCTTTTGGAAGATCTTTTCTGCCCCTGCAAAAGGACTAACTATAACTGTGCAAAGTTCTTCCTGCAATTTTTGTTCCACGAAGTAGTAATGGGAATTATTTCTTCCCAAACATTATTTTAAAAAGTGAGAGTATAATAAGTTCTCCTTAAATATAAATGATTAATGTAAATACTCCATTATGCTATCCCCTTTTAAAGTTTTCATCACCTACTTCTGCAAAGTTTGATCTACTTAATTATGAAAATATGCAGGCTCTAAGACTTGTTTTAAATTTTGTATTGTATAATTTGGCTGCAAATATGGGCTTCTTTTAAAAGGACAAGCAAATATTTAATTTTATCTTTTCAGTGTGAATAGTCGTTCTTCCTATTAGAATATGAATATTCAGACTTTTGTATTAGTATGAACGAATTACTTCCTTAAAAAAGATTCAGTTGAAAAGTTTAGTAAATTCCCAATTGGTATAAAATGATGTTTAATATTTATTTCTATAAAACACTGGGTTACAGGGTGTTAGCTCCCTAATAAATAAAAAGCTGGTTCATTCTTCTTTTTGATATTAAAAATATAATTTTTCTTCCTGCTGCCTCCCAAATTATATTACATTGCATAAGAAGTAGCTTCCCTGGAGGAAAAGCAAAGAAACAAGTCTATTAACCATAAATTGAAAAAGAAAGAGCTTGCCAAGCAGTTTCACTTATTGCTCACATACCAAGCATCTCCAATATTTTAACACATCTATTTTCATGCCATTTCTCCTTCCGCTTTTCAAAGTGGCGTTATGTTACAGTAAGCAAAGCTGGCATTTACCAGAGTTGGGACAAAACAACCCATGGGTCAAGTACAGCTCATAGAAGAACAAGCAGTGTCCGTGTGGGGCTGAGTCCTTGTTCATTACCATTAAATGAAGATCTCCAACTTGCAGGCATGGTTCCTCTTGGAGGAAAGGAAACAGGAGCGATGAGAGCCACAGAAAGCAGGTGGAACGTGCCAGTTCGGAGACCTCTCTCCTGCCATGGCCTGTGCACTCAGAGTGAAGAGCTGGATGCTCAGGTCTGCACTGTGCAGTGTGGCTTTGCATTCTTTTTTCCCCACTCTATTTTTCTTGAGTCTGGTTGGTCCTTAATTAACCAAGAATATTTGAAATAAATTTTAGTTGTTCCTTAGTTGGCCAAGAATATTTGAAATAAAAGAGTAGAAAAGTCTTCATGTGCCGTTCTGTTCTTAGAGGCCTGCTTCCCTGGGTTGACGACTTTGTCATGTCCCTGGATGGGGCTGTAGAGACATCCATGATGATTTATTTCAGGGTGCTTGACAGATGGCTGGGGGTGAAGGCTGAGCGGGTGTCCTGTTCCCTGGCTTCCTCTCCATCACCCTTTGGAGGTATGATAAGAAATAGCGAGGAGTGGGGTCTCTAGCCGCTGACTGCTGACAGTGGTGCGGGGTCTCACGGGAAGCACAGATGTATTTGGGGTGAACAGAGGGAGTCCTCACTTGGTTTCCTGCAGAGCATCATGGCGCCCCTGGTTGCCTCTCTGGGATGGGACCGTCATCATTTCATAGTTAGTTGCTTATTCTGGAAACAGCGTAGTGAGAAGCTACTGAAAGTAAAAATTATTATTCCTGAAGTCTTTTCAGTAGATTCTTGTTCTAAACTGACAGAAGCTTCTAGAAACACCCACTAAAAATTTTTCCTACATCAGAGAAAAGCCAAAGGGAGGACAGCCCTGTCCACGTTTCATGCTCAGACATGTTTTTGCCTCCAAAATGTTTAAGCGAAGAAGGAATCTTTAGTAATAATACGCGCAGACGGTTGACAACCTTCCGCACTGCGTTTTCAGGACGTTGGGCTTCTCCATCTGTGTCATAAATTCATTTTCAGTTTTTCAGTCTGCTAAGTAAAAGGACAGATGCCAGGACTTCAGATTAACCCTGCGTCCTTCATTATTGTTCCAGAGAGGTACGAGCACATCATTATTCCCATTAACAAGCACTAAGCCAGGAAGGAAGATGTCGTGCGGCTGACGCACTGACTGGAGCTAATGAATCCCAACAGCTAATTACACTTCTCTTAGGTAACTTATTGCCAGAAAGTAGCTGCGTTAGCACAAAGATTTTATGTGAGAGTGGCCGTGCCCAGAAAGAGCCGGCCTGATTAATCACCCCCCATAATTCTCCATAATAGTCCTGTCTGGACTTCCATGTCCAGACCATCGTTCTTCCTGGGGTTACATGTTTTCTGCCCTTATTTTGGACCAACAGTGTAATTGCTAATTGTGGGCTAATTTATATAAACAAACGAGGCCAACTGAAAGTGTTGTCACCATTACTGGTAGTTACTGCTCACAGAGCTCTCCATTTTGTACAAGTTTGGGCCGGGTGGTTGGAGCAAATCAAGCTTACTGTAAAAAGTGATGCTTTCAGGTGAGCAAAAGCACTGTGTCCTTTAAAGGCCTGCCAGGAGGCGTGGCATGTGGCCAATGGCATTGCTCAGGGTCTGCCGGGGCAGAGAGCAGCATTTCTTCTTAACGCGTACGAAAGCAGTGCTGATAAGTTTCTTCCTAGGACATAAAGGAACTTTACTTATTTCTCCTCTGTAGGCAGCACTGTCATCCTGGCTAACAAACATGATTAAATGTCATTTTTCCTTGACCCCTGTCACTCTTAAGCAGCTGAAAGAGGCCGGCACTTTCTGAGTCAGACGGAGCCGCGTGTCCTCAGCAGAACTTGCAGTAAGGGGGTCACAAACGACCTGATGCCAGGGCTTATTAGGGTTTTCCAGGGTTCATCCCTGTTCCAGGGGAGATCACTGAAGCAGATGAGACTCCTGTTTCTCTCAAACACCCAGCTGGGATCCCCTGCGAGCTCAGATGGAGACTTTGGGAAGGCAACCTGTCTGAGCACCTCCTACCCCATGGGGGCCCAGTGGGGACGACAGGTCAGGAAGGCAGCGCCAAAGCACCATGTGGCCCTCCAGGACAGGGACACTATCGGAGAAAGGGGTCTTCTTACTTCTTACCTCACCTGGCCTGGAAGCTTCCTCCTCCTCCTTGAAAACCTGTTGAACTATGAAGACTCTGATTCAGGTGAAGCCCAAGGCCGAGGAGCACCATAAACCACCACCAAGATCAGATTGACCTGGTGAATCTGACCAGCAGCACAAAGGAGTCCCTCTACCCAGTGGGCACCTACTATTCTGACTCCCTCGTGAGCCCCCACCTCTCAGGCATTCCCTTCCCTACTGTTTTTCTTTTCTTTCATTTAGAAAAAAATGCAGATAAAATTTACATAATATAAAATTAACCATTTAAAAATGAACAACTGAGTGGCATTTAGTTTATTCAAAATTAATGGAAACCACCGCTATCTAGTTCCAAAATACTTTCATCACCCCAAACGGAAACCCCATACCCATTAAGCAGTTACTCTCTCTTCCCCTCCCCCAGGTCCTGGCAATCGCCAATCTGTGCTCTGTCTCTATGGATGTACCTGTTCTGTGTATTTCATACAAATAGAATCATAGGACATATGGCCTTTATGGCTGGCATCTTTCACTTAGCATAATGTGTTCAAGGTCCATCCATGTTGTAGGATGTTTTAGTACTTTGTTCCTTTTTATGGCTGAATAATATTCCATTGTGTGGATATAGAGCATTTTGCGAATCCATTCACAAATTGATGGACATTTGGGCTTTGTCCACTCTTGGGCTATTGTGAATAATGCTGCTATTACTGTGCATTTACAGGTATTTGAGTACCATTTTTAATTCTTTGGGGTATGTACCTAGGAGCAGAGTTGCTGGATTGTATGATAACGCTATGTATAACTTTTTGAAGAACTGCCAACTGTTTTTGTATGTCTAACTCCATCACCTTCTCTGGTCTACACTCCTGTTTTTCTCACATTATCTTCCATTTGTCCCTTCATTCCAGGGAAGTTTTTTCTCCAACTGCTGTATTACTATGGCCTTTTGTCTTTATATCACTCTCCCTGAGTCCTTAAAAGAAAGGTCCTACACAATTGTTGCAGTTTCATTTTAAAACTCTGAGCACTGGTGTCAACCTGTTTCAGCTACATGGACAAAGATGGCCCAGCCCTCCACGTCACACTGGGGTCCTCTGCCCCTCCTTCCCCGTGTTTGCAGTGCTGGCCTCCTGCCTATTACTCTGTAGACCTGCACACGTGACTCCAGCACCCAGAGGACTTCGTTCTCTCCTCTGCACCTCTGTATCTCCACTTAAAGGTCTCCTATTCAAAGAGGCCTTCCTGGACACTCTGGTCCCATGGGAATCAGGCCTTCTTTAACGCCTTTTCAAAGTACTGGGCTTTTGACACAGACCTTCTCACAACTTGCGGTGATGTCCTCGCCTGTGTGCTTGTGTGTTTAAGGCCAGTCACCCCACAAGCTATGTCCTCATGTAGATGAGGATCATGTCTTTTGTCATCGTCATCTTTAGGGTGGGTCCCAATCCAATACGGCTGGTGTCATTATATAAAGGGAAAATCCGGACACAGAGGCACACACTCAGGGAGGGCACCACACCCTGTGAAGATGCAGGCAGGGATCAGGGCGGTGCTTCTACAAGCCAGAGAACACTGAAGATTGCCAGCCAACCACCGGAAGTGAGGACAGAGGTACAGAACAGGAGGAGCCAAGCCTGCCGACTCTTTGATCTTGAACTTCTAGCATCCAGAACAGTGAGACAATAAATTTCTGTTGCTGAAGCCACACACTTTGTAGTAGTTTGTTACGGCGTCCCCTGAAAACTAATGCAGGGGAGAAAGTTTGTGGAAAAATGGTTAGGAAAAAATGAAGCCAGAAAAAGACATTCACTTCCTCCTAAAGCTATTGGGGCAATATAATGTAATAGCCCTCTGTACACAGCACTAGCTTCTTTACAGTTTTTGCTCTTAATCCCTCTCCCCTTTGCTCAGGCTCATGTGCCTGGGTGAGAGAAAGGCAAAGGGGCAAGAGGAGAGGGGGTCTTGACTGCAGGTCTGGCCCTTGTACGTATTGCAGACTGCCTCATCCAGTCCTCCCAGAACACTAGGCCACTTTGCAGGTGGAGGAACTGAGATCAGGGAAGTTACGTGGATGCCCAAAGCCAGGCAGATAATAAAAGATTTTAAACTTGACACCAAAGCTTTTCTACTGCATCAGGCTGTCTTATGGAGTATAAAATACTTCTATCCTTTAGAAATAAGTAACAATATTTATAAACATTGTATTACACAAAATCAGGCCCTGCCAAGGTAGGGTGTGGAGGCATTCCTGGTGTATGCTCATCTTTCTGACTCTTCAAGAATCCCCATTGTGTTCAACTGCAGGCTCTCTTCCTTGAAATTCCTATAACATGCTTGAGATAAGAGTGTTATCTGGCCTGTTTCTAATTTCTTTGTGGAATAGAGCTAAAGAAAGAGCAGGCAGTAGGAGGCTGTTCTGTTGCTGGCTTTCAATTTTATTTCTTTTCTGTGGCTAGAGTACATTAGTATTGGCATCGTTTAGTCCCTCTGTCTCCTTCTCATTCTAGCAAGTCATCATCTATTTGACAGGTGTCTTAGACTGTTTTGTGCTGCTATAACAGAATACCACAGACTGAGTAATTTATAAAGAACAGATTTTTTTTTCTTGCATTTCTGGGGGCTGGCTGGGGAGTCCAAGGTCAAGGGGCTGGCATCTGGTGAGGGCCTTCTTGCTGGGTCATCCCATGGCAGAAAGCAGATAGTGGGAGAGCAAGAGGGGGCTGAACTCGGTTTTATAACAAACCCACTCTTGTGATAACAAACCCACTCCCATTCATAAGAGCAGTGCCCTCATTACCCAGTCAGCTCTTAAATGCCCCACTTCTCAACACTGTTGCATTGCGGATGAAGTATCCAACACGTGGACTTTGGGGATACATTCAAACCATAACAGTGAGCAGAGAAATCATTTGCAAACAGCCGTGCATATTCATTCACAGACCAAAATTGGCCATGGATGAATAAATGGAACCTTTGAGGGCTGCCGGCGGCCAGCCTGGGATCCTGTGTGCAGACACAGCTGGCCTGGGACACCTGTCTGGTTTCTCCTAACCCTATTTAGAGTTTTTCCTCGCTTTGTCAGCTTGTGTGGCTGCCTGCTCTTCCCACAGCTTGCTTTCTTGCATGTTCAAACTCAATCTATTCAAAGGCAATCTTTATTAGATCTACAACTACTCTTAGAATAATGAAGCATCCTTGGAGGGTAGTTTTACTGAAGATGCCTTCCAGTGACTGGAGTCTCTAACTTCTGGCTTTAGCTCCTTTATTCACCAAGAACCATCAAGAGGGAACTATGGGCACTTAGGAAAGAGGTAAAGTCAATCGCTTTAAACATGCAATTATCGTTAATTATTCTGACCGTTTGTATCATTGTGTGCACTAACACTTTACAAAATGAAAAAATAATAGTATTGCATGCGTGTGGTTTAAAGAGCAATCACACAATGCAAAAGGAATAAAATGAGTATTCCTCCCTCCTTCACCCTTCCAACCCAAAGGTAAATTGGTTAACTGTACTCTGTATTTCCAGAAATTGTTTTTTTGGTAAATCTGGTATGTAACACTTGCAGCCTACTACATGTTCTCTCCAACACTATGTAAAGATGGATTCTCTTGTACATTGCATGAGCTTTTGACACAGACTGTTTTTTTCCAGATCCTTCTTTCCATTGCATGTCCCAAGTGACCTAGATAGTTGTTTTGTAGCTGGCAATGAATAGGCTCTCTTCTTTCCCTGTCTTCCCATGTGAGTTTGGCATCACGCTAGGAATTGAAAGAGTTGGCAAATATAGATACAGATGTCTTCTCAATGCTTAGTTCTAAAGAATCATTATTTAACTGTTATGAGTAAGTCTGAACTTTAATTTATTAGCACATATAATGTTAGAAAACAGCTTAGCACTTGGTTTGCAAAAACAATTATTAGAATGTAATCAGAGAGCATTGCATTCACATTAATCAATAGAAGATGATAAATAAATGAACCAGATAATGTTTTTACTTTTTCTTTCTTTTGAGGTAAAATCATTCTTTGAATAGAAGAGCTCAGGAGTACTGTGACAACAGTCTTGAGAACACACTTCCTGAACCTGTCCCTTTCCCCTGGACAGGTTGAAGGAGGCAGGAGAGTATCATGTCTTCCTTGGATACCAATCTGTGCCCAATTGTAATGAAAAAAATAGTCTGACCTCCTGTGGTAGGTCGGACCCTCAATGATGTCCATGTGCTAATCCCCCAAAACCTATAAAAATGTTATGTTACATGGCAAGGAAAAATTACGGTTGCAGATGGAATTAAGGTTGCTAATAAGTTGACCTTTCAGTAACGAGATTATCCTGGATCATTTGAGTAGACCCATGTAATCACAAGTATCCTTAAATGTGGAAGAAGATAGAAGAGTTAAGTGACGGGGTGATGCCATGTGAGACAGACTCACCTGGCTTTGAAGATGGGGCAAGAAGCAGTGCGCCAAGGAATGTAGGTAGAAGCTGGAAAGGAGTCTCCTGTAGAGCCTCCAGAAGAAACACAGCCAACACCTTGATTTTAGCCCAATGGACCCATTCCAGACTTCTGTTCTCCAGAAGTATAAGATAATAAATTTGCATTTTATGCCACTAAGTTTGTGGTAGTTTGTTACAGCAGCAGTAGGAACCTAGCACACCCCCTCAAGCTTTTCTAGTAATGCAATCAACAATGCAGGTACCCAAGGCACAGGGACGCAGGCAGAGACTTGCGCTGCCACTGCAGCTCCCAGTTCCTCCCAGCTGGGTCAGGACACACACAGACCCAGTTTCACATGTGGCCTCACAGAATTGTGTGCATTCATGTCACTTACAAAGAGGGAGCCTGTGGTTTACAGAATAATGGTCCCCAAAGATGTCTACACTCTAATCCCTACAACCTGTGAATATATTACCTTACCTGGCAAAAAAGGCTTTGCAGTTGTGGTTAAGGTTAAGGGCCTTGAGATGGGGAGATTGTTGAAGATTATCCTAGTGGGCCAAATCTAATCACATGAGCCCTTAAAAGCAGAGAATGTTCTCAGGCTAGAGTCAGAGAGATGCAACCGAAGGAAAAGTTAGAGAGATCCCAAGCATAAAAGATTCAATGTGCCATGGCTGGCTTTGAACATGGAGTAAGTAGACCACAGCCAAGGAATATAGAAGCCTCTAGAAGCTTGGAAAAATCCTCAACTGACAGCCAGCCAGGAAACAAGGACCTTAGTCTCCTACAACCACAAGGAGCTGAATTCTGCCAATAAGCTGAATAAGCAAGGAAATATTTTCCTCTAGAGCCTCCAAAAAGGAGTCTAGCCCTGCTGATACTTTGATGTTAGCCCTGGAGACCCATATAAGACTTCCAACCTGTAAGAAGAGAGAACTGTAAGATAATAAATGTGTATCATTTTAAGCTGCTAAATTTGAGGTAATTTGTGATAGCAGAAATAGAAAATTAATGTGGAGTCATTTTGACCATTAAACATCTCCAATTTCATATCCACATAAATACCTAACAGGTCATATTTTTCATGAGCAATGACCTTGACATGAGGAATATTCTGAAGAAAAAAAAAATTCCATAGGTAAAGACTCTCTTGCTACCAAATAGCATTGTTTTGTTTGCTAGGAGATCTGTCGTTAGCATGCTTGCAGAAGATCTGGCCAGTCGTCAGTCACCCGCTTTCTTTTCCAAAAGCATCCTCGCTCCCTGCACCAAAGGCAGAGAGTGGATGGCAGACCTGTGGCTTACTTGTCTTCTTCACAATTTATTTTGCAAGTGCTTACCTACAAGTACAGGGAATTATAAAACAAGGCTTAGAGTAGTCCCTGTTAAGTTTGTCAGGATTAACCTTATTCTTGGACACGGAAAGACAAAAGGAAAAGCAAGGCAACTCCTGAACATTTTCGGGTCTATACACCACTGGTAGTCTTTTCCAAATCATAATTTACTTTAGACCATTAGATACAGATTCTTGACTCAGCTGGCACGAACAAAATCAGATTTGTACGTTCTGTATATCAAAGTTGATAAAGTTCCTGCCTTTAGATCAACATTTCCCCCGTAAAATGGAGACTACGTGTGTTTATGAATAAGGAATGAACTGTTCAGTGGATTAATTCCTCATACAGTTTCTCTGTCATCCAACTCCTCCCAACAAACCTGGGATAAGTGTTTTATATATGGGATTTTACTAGAGATACAATGGGAAGCCTTTTCGATTCGACAAACATTTATCAGACTGTGATAAATACTAGTGGCATATGGGTGACAAGAAACGCACATCCCTGCCTTCGTGGGTTTTGCAGGAAGGAGGCAGTAAGCAAGTATATAACTAGGATGAGAGCCATGAAAGGGAGCCTGGAATGAGCACAGAGATAAAGGATTTAGCTTTGTCAGGCAGACAGAGGAAGCCAGAGGAAAAGATCTGGATGGTGAGTAGGAGGTGGCTGAGTGAAGGAAAGAGAAGAGTACTCCAGGCATGTGCCGTAGTTAGGACTTTGAGTTTGACTCAGTAAAAAGGAAGGCCTTGGAGTGGAGGACTCACACTGCACTGTATCTTTTGGAAGAGTCACTGTGGCCACTGTGTGGAGCTTCCCGGGGAGCTGGGGGGATGACGGCGGAAGCAGAGTGAACATAAAAGAGACGGGGTGGTGGTGGCATGAGCGAGGCAGTGGCCATGGAGCAGGATTCTGGAAATGCTTAGAAGCTGCAACTGACTTGATGTGTGATTGATTGAACGTAGGTGTGTGGGGAAGAGGGGGATCTAGGATGAGCGACACACATCTGTCCCCTGAATTCTGAAGGGTTTTGTTGAATAACAACATAACCATTAAGAAAACCCTTGAAGCAGGTCCCAGCTAGCACTACTGTTCTTTTTCCTCATTTCAGTCTTTTCTCCTTTTTCCCCTTTGCTTTTTTCATTTTATCCTCTTCCATATCTCTTAATCACTGTGGCCACAAATATACTTAGCAAAGGCCTTTTTCATGCTTCCTATTCCTATTCTGCTCATCACCAGTTTAATTCAGGATCTCCATGGTGAAGAACAACCACACACACACAAAAGTATGACTGCCTTTGTTCATTTAGGCTGCTATAACAAAATACCTTAGATTGGGTAATTTATGATCAATGGAAATTTATTGCTCACAGTTCTGGAGGCTGGGAAGTCCAAGGTCAAGGTGCCGGCAGCTTCAGTGTCTGGTGAGGGCTGCTCTCTGCTTCTTGCTGCGTCCTCACATGGCAAGAAGGGGCGAGCAGCCTCCTTTAGAAATCTTTTATAAAGGCACTAATTCCATTTTTTTAGGGCCCCACCTAAAAAAGTGTTTTTTTTTAACACTTCTCGTAGCTTGGGAGGCCCCACCTCTTAATGTCTTCACCTGGGGGGGGGATAGGTCTCAACATATGAGTTTTGGGGGACATACAAATATTCAGATTATTAGCAGTAGCCAACACTAATTGAGAGGTAGGTGTCTCCACCCACCACTGTGAAATGGACCAGGTGGATGACAGGGGCAAAGCTGTGGCTGTCTGCTTGCAACTGCATGTAACCCACAGCCCGCCACATCTCGCTGCACGGTGGTTGGCCAGTGCTGATGGAGTGTCGCCCATGGGCATGCTATCTTTGAATTGTGTCCCTGTGGTAAAAAAGATAGGGAGCCATCACTCTAAGACAGCAGTGATTCTAAATTTCTTTGCAGTTGGAATGACCTAAAACTGTATATTTGATTTTTAGCAACATTCTATAAAAATATTCCATGGTGAGCATTCTTGATTAAAATTAAAATGTTACCCTGTGTTTCTTGGAGAATTTTGGCAAATTTTTGGATTAAATGAAATCATTTAATCACTGTACTACTAGTCTAGTAGCTAGTGCATTTGTATGGTATACAAAGATCCTCTCCCTACATCCATTTTCTACAAAAATTGCATCTACTCCGTCTTTTCTGTAACTGTTTTTTTTCGTTACTGAGCAACAGATCTCTAAAACCTTTCCATATTACTATTAATACATAGAGAAGGATTGATAAGAGTAATTATATAAAGATAAACCTTAGAAAAATCTTGCATTTTAGATTCTGTTTTCTAGATTATTTCGACGGGGCATTGGTACCTTAATGTTTTTCCCTTGAGGTCATTTTATATAGTTTGGACCAGAGTTCTGAGAATCATTACTATTTACAAGGAGCAGTAAAACCCGAACAACAGTTCTGACCTGGGCCGATGGTGAGGGACACAAGTCTTCTCTTTTGTTTTCTAGTTATTCTCAGGGTGGCCACCAAGCTGCTTAACTACACGGTTCTTAAGTAAAACCTCAACACTTGCTCAAAACAGACCGAGTGACACACGTACTATGAGGGAGTAAAAGTCCTTTCATTGCAGCACGTATTTAATGTCTATTCTCATAGACAGCGGACCTAACTCTTCATGGCCAATTTGTGACCAGTTTTTAATGATGCTCGGTGGCTCCTCAAAGTGTCTTTGCTAGTTGACCTTTCTATGTAGCTTTATAATTCTTGGATCTTTGAATCATTACTCCCTTCACATCTAAGGCAGTAAAAGGAAATTGTGCACCCAGCGGTGCCATTATCCTGTACTCATGCTGCGTGCCAGCCATCCAGTGGAGTAAACCAAGACGAGTCACTCTTAGGTGTTACCTAGGGTGGGTGGGAAGCTCATTTAGCTCATCGTTCTTGTGGCGAGAGGCATCTAAAAGTCCCGGTGACTGCATCTCATCTTGGCATTCAGAGCATCTAAAATGCCCTCATCTGAAGACAAAAAAAAGTTTATCTAAAATTTTTGAAACACTTTAGCCAGAAATGCTAAAATGAACATTTATGAAAAATATTTTGGTGAGGTTTTTTTGGGTTTTGTTTTGTTTTCTTATGTGAGTGTAGTAGTTTTGCAATGCTGCCATAACAGGTTATCGCAGACTTAGTGGCTTAAGGCATCACAAATGTGTTACATCACAAATGTATCACAAATGAGTTCTGTACATCAAGGTGGCTGCCATTCGGCTTTTATTGAGAAACTCTGGGAAGAACCTATTTCCAGGCTTATTTGGATTGTTGGCCAAATCAGTTCCTTGCTGTAGACAGAGGGCCCCATTTGTTGGTGGGCTGCTGGCCAGGAGTTTTTCTCAGATTCTAGAGGCCACCACGTCCCTGGCTCGTGGCTCCCTTCCCCCTCCTTTCCCCATCTCTCCTGCTTCCTCTTCAGCCACATCTCAGTCTGACTCTCCTGCCTTCCTCATCTGCTTTTAAGCATTCGTGTGATTACACTGAGCCCAGCAGGACAATCCAGGGCCATTTTGCTACCTTAAAGGCAACTGATTAGTAACCCTAATTCCATGTGCAAAGCCCCTTCCCAGCAGTGCCTAGATTAGTATTTGATTGAACACCCAGAGGGCAGGAATCTTGGAGGGATGTCTTCAGAATTCTCCCTGCCACGAAGAAGGAAAACGAGAGCAGTCATGACAATAATGGAGGCAGACAGACTGTACAGGTGCCACACGGCAGCTTTGCTTTTAAAATGCAGACACTCTTTGAGCTGCTGTTACTGACTTTTCCAACATTATTCCTAAGTAGCAATTAAGACCAGTGCATAAACTTGAAAGATTTTATTGGTACTTCTCTCTACAGGAGCTGGCGACTGCTTTCTTAATAAGTCTTCCAGAAATTTCTGGAGGAAATATTAAAAGGTATTTTATTAATTAGGATTAAATATGTATCCTTCTCCCTTTCAGAAAAAAAGACCAAGTGATCTTAGTTTTACTGTTTCCTGTATTTTTTTCTTATATGAAATATATTTGTATTCTGACAGTTTTTCTTCCTTCCTTCCATCCCCCACCACCTCCACATTAAATAATTTTATCTAAAACAAGTGGAGTGGTCCACAGCATGCTTGGCAATCATTAACCAAAAATTGTGTTTGTTTCCAAAGTATGGTATTCACCTAACTGGAGCTATGCAATAATCTCTGGCCAAGTTAATTGGGGTCTGGATTTTCTACCATTTATAATATTCTTTGGCCCAAGTAAAAGACTACTAAGTGGGTTGTCAAAACTTCCAAATTCAGGAGGTAGGAATTAGCAGAGATGGATACATTTCTTAGAGATGAAAGGAAAGTTCCTTTTTATTTTTAACCATGTCTTTCCAATCTGGACATGGGGCTTAAGCCGCTTTGATCCAACCGCTGTTTCTATTTGCATTTTTGCCACAAATTTAAGGAGGTTTTCTCCAGGGAAGAAATGTAAGAAGACTGTCTTAGTCAATTTGAGCTGCCATAACAACGTATAATAGACTAGGTAGCTTACAAACAACAGACATGCGTTGCTGACAGTTCTGGAAGCTGGGACTCTGGAATCAGGGTGCCTGCCCAGTTGGGCTCTGGTGTGGGCCCTCTTCCCTGTCGCAGGTTGATGACTTCTCTTGTGTCTTTGCGCAGCAGAAAGAGGGCAGGAGAGCACTCTGGGCCCTCTCTTATGAGGACACTAACCCCGTTCTTGAGGGCTCTTACGCTTATGGTCTTAATCACCTCCCAAAAGCCCCACCTCCTAAAACCATCACATTGGGGATTAGGATTTCAACATGTGCATTTCGGGGGACACAAACACTCAGTTTGTAACAAAGACCAAAAATAGGACAGGGGGATGGACAACCCCAGCAGGAAGCGGCTGGAGCAGCAGAATGGCAGAGGCCCTCTGTTTCTCCTTCCCTACTTTGTGACTCCATACTGCAGTCACTTAACCCCGCCAGGCTGGCAGGGACAGTGGACAGTGTGCTTAGGGGAATGCTGACAGTGACAGTCCAACCACGGACAGTCCAACCCCAGATAGAACAACATTGGGGGCTGGGGATGGTTGGAGAATTGCACAAAATAAAAGGATAAGACACAAGAGTGTTTGCAGTTCCTTGTCTCAGTTTTTTGGTGGTGGTTATTGGTATTCAATATGCTATTGGCTAATGATCAAAGCAATCGTGAAAACAAGAGATACACCTCAAGGAAAACTAACCATCTAGATAAGTGAGCTTTTAAAAGTCACATTGATTCCCATCTTTAATAAGCCTTTGAAGTACAATTTGTTAAAATTTCCTGCAAGTAAATAAATTGGAAGATTACATGACTGCATATGGGGAATTAGGTGATGAAGTACAATGAAAGTTAGAAAGGTTGTTTTAATAATAACTATTAATAATCCAGCACATAATGACAAAGCTTGGAAGTCTTCAAGCCCACAGTCTGACATTTAAAAGGCAGGTAGCCAATTACCTATAATCCCTTATTAGTCTATTTTGTTCTCTTACTTCTTGGAAGATGGAGAACCCAAAGGACAAGGAGTTGGACTGCATAGGCATTGTTCATTATTTATTAGCTACATCATATACTCATTTTCCTGTAAGCCACCTGCTTGCTGAAGGGAATATTGCATCTCTATTCGCAATGTTTCTTGCATGTTAATTAATTATATATATTTTAAAACCCAGGTTTTATGACTTGTCGTAGGAAATCACATCTAATTGGCCAGGAATAATTTGGTTTAACAGAGAAAGAAGAAAACACTAGTTTGCGTTCATTTTTGAACGTAATTTGCATTTCTACCCATGATGTTTTCTTTTTGCTATTGTTGCATTTGTAATTGTACCATGTCTGGCAAGTCATTTAGCAAGGGTGGAAATACTTGCTTCAGTGGTGCCAGTAATGGGTGGACTTAATGGGAAGTTGAGGTGCCAGCATGCAGGTTGGACATGGGGGGCTTCCAGTGTGCGATGCAAACACAAATGTGCCAGAGTAAAAGTTTGGGGGCATGAGAATACAGGGTAGGTGGGCCGTGGCCCAGGGCGTTGGACCACAAGGCACTACTCCAAGTTCAAAAAGTGGTCTGGTCACCCAGAACCCAAGGCCTGGTACACAGCGCACAGCCCAAGTGCTACAAGTTAGGCACGAGCCACTGTGAACGGCATGTGAATGTTTGTGGAGCACAAAGGACCACACGCACAATTAGATTCGCAGTTAATGGTTTTAGCCACACAGCATCCACCCTTTTCTTCCCTCTGATTTCCTTGTAATTTAGCCCAATGGGAAACTTTCAGCAGACATTTCATAGAGCAGTTAACTCTGTGGCAACCATCAATTTTAATTGGAATCATGTAGCTAAAACCCTAGGTAGTACTTGACAGCGAGAGGGTGTCTTTTAACTCAGGTATTTCTGGTTTCGCGCTGGGCTTCTCTGGAACAATGTTCCCTGATGCATGGCTCACTCCAGAAGGCATGGATCCAGGCAGTCTTTAAAAGGGGCAGTGTTTAATAGTCACTGAAAGAGGAGCTCGTCTGTCTCTTTCTGATGGTTTATATTTACGAGTGGGTGTGCGGGTGGGGGCGTGAACACAGGACCACCCCTTTGAGTGCAGAACAGCAGCAGCGTTCGCTGCTGGCCCCAGTAGGTAGTTGGTCTTTAGCCACTGAAGCGTTCTGTCCCTGCAGCTCAGCAAAGCAATTACCAGGCCATCATTGTCCTGATTTATACAGAAATTGCCTTCCTTGGGAGAAGACAGTAAGGTGCATAGTAATCCAAACAGCAAGACTGTGCTAATCTTTAAAAAAAAAAAATTAGAGAACCTAATTTCTTTGGAAATCGTTCTGACTTGGCTGTGATGAGGGACCAGCTTTAAAAACACGTACGCAGACAGAGACATCAAGAGGTTTTCAAGTGAATTCAGCCTTCCGTTATTTCTACCCAATAAAAGTTTATGGAGGTGTGGCTAATCCTAATACTGTTAATACTGCTTGGTACTTGTGCTTGGTGTTGCAGATAATGTTCTGGGAATTGTCTTAAAATAATGAGGCTGCCCTGCAGACTTTACTCAAGCAGGGCTAGGAAGCTGCCTCATTTCTCTCCTTTATAATGCGGTGTACTCATTCTTCAGGCCGTACAGAATACCTCTTTCTGTTCTCTGGAAGCTGTGAACACTCAGGTTTCCAGGGGCCTCTTCTGGCAAGAGTGAAAGCTATCACCCAAGCAGGAAAGCAATCTGGACCAAGCTGATGCCTGCAAATTTGGTGGCAATCTTGCAGCGAGACGTCAGGGATAGGGCAAAATATGTGAAAGCAATGTACTTTTGCCTCAGAAAGTGCGTCATCACCACATCACCTCACCATTTCTTATGCAGAGGTCTTTAGCATGCTCTGACTTGCATGGAACGGCAGCCTGGCCTTGCAGAGTTGAGGACAGGTGTTTCAAACGCCCCCACCTCACTCCCACACACACATGTGCTCCTAGGGAGAATTTTGATTCTCTTGTATATGTGGCATTTTGGTCTTGGGCAAAGCAATATAATTATTTGGTTATCTAGAACTGTCTTCTTGAAACTTACATGAACCTGTGACCAGATAAGCTGTTTTGCAGAGAGGGAGTGGATGTCAAACACGAGGGATGCTGCTGAGAAGAATCCCCTTTGCCCTCGAGCAAAATGAGCTGCAGGCTCTGTATTCGTTTCCTTTTGCTGCTGTAACAACCGTGTGGTTGTTTGTGACTTAACCCAACCTTGTGGTTGTCTGTGACTGAAAACAACACAAATGTATTATCTTACAGTTTCTGTGGCTCAGAGTTTGGACACCGGCTTCACCAGTTTGAAATCGAGATGAGCTGCCCTTAGAGTGGCCTCTCTCCTCGTTCCCTGGGGCTCCTCTGTATGTCAGAACCAGCAACAGGGAGTGGAATCCTTGAACCTGGGATCTGTCTGTCTTCCTTCCTGTTGCATCTCTGAGAAAGCAGAGAATGTGTTCTGCATTTAAGGCTCATGGAATTAGATTGGGCCCACAGGGATAAGCCTGAGAAATCTCCCTATCTTAAGGTCCATAACCTTAATTTCATCTGCAAAGTGTTTTTTTCCATGTAAGGTAACCTATACACAGATTCCAGGGATTGGAATCTAGACGTCCTTGAGGGGCTGTTATTTGTCCTGCCACTGTCATCTTCTGGCCCCAAAGGATTCACATCTACCCCACATACTTTCACTCCAAAGAGTGGAAGAGTGAACTCCAAAGTTCCCAAAGATTTCATCCCATTGTAGCATTATCCCAAGGTCCCAAATCTCTTCAGCTCAAAAGTCCAAAATCTGAATCATCTGAATCAGGAGTGGATGAGAAATCCATTAAGTGCAGCTCCTGGGGAACAATTTCCTCTCTCTGTCTGTGGACCTGTGAAAATAAAGAAACGAGTTACCTGTTCCCAACATGCAGTAGCAGGACAGATGGAATATAACAATCATAGACATTCCAGTTCAAAAAAGAGGGATACGGAAAATACAATGGAGTCACAGCTTGGAAATCCAGCCCAGCAAACCCCATCAGGTTCCAGGGCCAGGAACTTACCCTGGGTCATCCCCAGCTCTGCTCCCTGGGGAAGACGCCACAAACAGGTGACACTGCAAATGCCTCTTCAGTGACTTGAGCTCAGCAGGCAAGCGGGGAAGAAGTCTTGCTTCTGCCCACTCTTGGTTATTGCTCAAATGTCCGACATTTTCAGGTGCACCGTGCTGCAGAGCTACGAGAGGCAGGGTGGAACCTCTGGTGATGGGTTTCCCAGCATTCCCAGCAACCTACCTGGGCTGCCCTGCAGCCATATGTCAGGAAGGCCTTAGCACAGGTAATGCAGTTTGGTAAAAGAGCATTAACAGGATTCACCTTGGTCAACCATGAGCTAGACACGATTTTAGAAGGCACAGTGTGCTGGCTTAGGGTACCAGGTTTAGTACAAGTGGAGAAGTCTGTGGATTGGCATTTGCTATAGAATGCCACCTCTCCCTGACAGGCTCTGTCCTCTGTTAACGCCTATGGTGGCCTGTAGACCCCACCTGTGCACAAGTGTGCTTGGATGGTCTTTGCACAGACTGTTCACCTGGAACTGCCCCAAGCCCATGATGTAATTTAAGCCTTGCCCTTCAAATTTAAAAGTATACTTTTTAGTACTTTCTACTGAATTTTCATGGAATGCTTTCTTGCTGGAAACACGTTTATTGCACTCTGCGTACTTATTTCTTAAGTTTGCAACGCATGACTTGCTGCTACAAATGTTAAGGAAAGTAACTTATATCTAAATGTGCACGATTACAACTTAAGGGAAGATTTTACTGAAACAGATGAAAGTAACATTTCCAGCGGTTTCAGCCTGCATTTGTTTTCTGTGGCACATCTAGGTGGCACTTGTAAGGAAAACTCGTTCCCAGATTCTTCATGCTGCTAGTTACACGCTGACAGGGTCATATTTAGTCACAGCGGCTATATTCTGTTTACCTTGCTGGACTGTGACCTCCTGAAGGTCAAAAGCCAGGTATTCTCATCGTTTTATCCCAAGACTTGGCATTCGTTGGGGAAAAAGGCGGTGCCTCGTCAAGGTTGCTTGGTTTGCTGATTTGAACTTTCTCCCTGGAGTGGTTCCTCAGGGTCCCTCTGGCAAAGCCCCTAACTCTTCCAAAATTTAGCTCAATGATATTTATTACAGTAAAAAATTAGAAATAACCTGGATATTCATTAATAGGTTAATAATTTGTAAAATTATGAATCGTGATCTATTTACATTTGAGATGCCAAAAGTCACCCAGTGACTAAGGTAGATCTATAGGTACCATCAAAAAAGAGTCAGTGGTATACTTTTGAGAGATAAAATCCAGTTGCCTGAGGAACCACTGTGGTACAAAACTAAAACTTACACAGTTTATTTATGAGCAGAAAATCATCTCAAATGATAAAAACCAAATGGTCACAGCGATTTCCTTGAGAGGAAGCAAAGATTGTGGATTTTCACGTTTACTGAAACATTCCCCCATTTCTTAATATTTTTACATCAGTTTTTAGATTTTTAGAAAATGGATGACTAATGTTGCCAGTGCCTCTGTGGAAACTTCCATTCTTTCCATTCCACCCACGTGCACACGACGCGTTCCACGTGGCGTGGCACCTGCTGTCTTTCTCCCTCTCGAACGGGAGGTGTCCCGTCGAGCCACAGCTCAGTTATCATTTGTTGAGAAGAAACTGGGCTGGCCGCAAACACCTGCCCTGTGTTACCTCACGTCTCCTGTGATGTGCACACCATTCCCAGCGCCACCTCACAGGTGCGCTCTAGGCAAGGAATATGCCTTCACAACCAGACAGCCCCAGCTGCAAGCACCACACCAGGTACACAAGAGAATCCACAAAGAGAATCCATGGAGCATGCCAATTGTTCCCTTTTTGCAGAGAAGCTGCCAATCAAGAGGATGAGCCCTGGTGGTTTTGTGGTGGCAACTCCTCTACATTCAGAAGAAAGAGGACGGGCAGACATGGCAGGGATCCTGCTGCCCCCAGCCCCTGCAGCCCTTGCACCTCAAGGGAGGGGACCCAGCTGGACAACTGTCACTGCATTGATGGCCAGCTGCAGTCAGCCAAGCCAGCTGGCGGGGCAAAAGACCCCTTGCTTCCCTGCCCCTAAACAGCGAAGAGGAGAGTTTCCCACATGGAGGGAAAGTATGGGCTTTTGGGACAGTGATTTTGGAACCCGCGAAGTCTCCCAAGGCCTCTCATGGAAGAGAGCAAGGCAGCACTGCTGTTTACCCATGGAGGCGAATATGTCCGATTCCTGAAACCCAAACGCTAGACTCAGGAAAGCAACGTGCAACTCAAACCAAGGGCTGCCCAAACCACTTATTTTGATTAGAAGTTATTAGACCTTTTTGGGGTCCTGGCCTCAGAATATAATGAAATTTCTGTACCTTTATCACAAAAAAAGAAACACATTTAACATACACATAAAAATATACAAAACTTTGAACCAAATATCAGGGGTTCAGAGCACCCTTCTGATCCTGTAACAGCTTCAGATGAGAATCTAGGGCAGGGGCTAATCATACCGCTGACCCCTTCTCTGTATAGCTTCGAGTAAGAATGGGCTTTATATTTTTAAATCTGTGTTGAAAGAAGGAAGAGGAGGAAAAGAAGTGTGACAAAGACCCTACGTGGCCCCTAGAGCCTAAAATATTTACCCTCCAGCCCTTTTCATTGAGTTGTTAACCTCTGATTTAGATGTTCACGGATAGAAAGACCTCTTTAAAATTTAGTGTTTTCGGCTGAGGCGGAAGTGAGCCCACTTGATGGGAGAAAAGCAGGATTGGGGCAGTTTCCCCGTTCCCAGGCTTACTCCCAGGTCAGATAATTTATGATAAATTCATCAGGTACTGAGTAGGTGATTAGGTGGGTGGCCAAAAAGTTAAGATGATCCATATTTATAGTCTACTCAGATCTCCCCTCACACATTCAGTATTGTTTCCAGACATCCACAGGTGATTATTGGCAACCTGTGGGCCCTCATCTAAATGCCATCCCTGTTGGGTTTGGGGCCACCATGCCCCTGTCCTATTAGGAAGAACCAACCAAGTATCATTCAAAGCATTTATGTCACATAGCACACAGTAGACAGTCACGTGGCTTCCTGGTCGTTCATTAATATTTCAACCCTCTACTGTTGAGTTTCCTACCATGGGCTAAGACAGCGGCTGTCACAGCCTGATGTGTGTAGCATCACCTGGGAGCAGTGGAACGCACTGAGTCTTGAGCCCATGGAAGCAGCAGAAGGACCTGGGCCTTTGCATTTTTATCAAGTTCTAAAGATGATTCTGATGCAGCAGAGGTTTGAGAACCAGTGGGCCAAGCATATGTTAGGTGTGAGGGAACCACACACCAAATTAGATCCTCATGGAGCCCAGCTGTCTAGAGCAGGTTCCTCAACCTGACACTACTGTCGGTGTTCTCTGCTGGGGGGCCTGTTCTGAACGTTGCAGGGTGATTAGCAACAGCCCTGGCCACTTCTACCCACTAGATGCTGGTAACACCCCCCAACACCCACCCAGCCATGACAAACCAAAATGTCCCCAGACACCCAGATATTGTCAAATGTTTTCTGGTGACAAAATTGCCCTGGTTAAGAACCACTGGTCTAGAAGGAGACAGACCTGAGAAGCATCCCGTGCTCTTTCACTCAGTAGTCAATCAGCGAGTTCCTGCTGTGAGCTGCACAGTGGGTGGTAAGGGGCAAATGACGAAATACATCGATTCCCCTCCTGCCCCCCAATGTCATGTGAGACCAGCCGCGAACATCAAGTGTAACAGGCGCACTAAAAGAAGCCTGTGCCTGGAGGTACAAAGGCGGGAGTGGAGGGACCGAGGTAAGGCTTAGCCAGTGGCCCAGGGGGTGCTCTGATTGAGCCCTGGCAGCTGGGACTGTTGGAGGCAATGGCTTAGAGGTAGAAGGAAGGACGTTCCAGGGGGAGGGGTCAGTGTGGCCTGGAAACCCCAGACAGCCTGTCCATATCCTTGGTAGAGCATCTGAAGGCTTCAGCTCTGCCCTAGGGATCCTGGGTATTAACAGACTCAGGTCTGGCACCCTGTTCTGTGTCGTCATTTCTGGTGGTGGCTTCTGCCGCTCCTCTGGCCTGCCTTGCTGGGTTGGCATCAATGCCACACTAAGCATGTGGCTTCATACTTCAACTTTGCCCTGGGACTATCTATATTTCTTAATAAGCCCAACTCTGCTCTCTGACACCTTCTGGGCATCCCAGCATCAGCCCTCAAACCAGTATATAGTCTCAGGAACCCAGCCTAGGTCCTGTAGAGATGCAGGGTCTGGACTCTGCTGATTATGAATTGGGAGATGGACGCAGGAGCCCAGTGAGCACCTGCCCGGACAGGTGGGGCCAGTTACTGGGCATGAGTGACTATAGCTGGATGTGAACCCAGGGCTCCAGGGCATGGGGGTGGGCTGAGTGTGAGATGACTCCAGTGGAGGCCAGATCATAAAGGCCAAGGAGCCGGTCAGATGGAAGGGAGAGGAGGTAACAAGACACAGGAAGAGAAACTAGACTTGAACCACAGCACGCAGGCTCCTCCTTTGAGCCTGGGGGTGTAGGTGGGTGTGGAACTGGGGAATATCTGATTGGCCCCAGGCAGCAAAATTGTTCAGTTCTCTCCAGTACCCAATTGATATTAGGAGCGATCATAAGAAAGTTCATATCTCAAGCTGAACAGTTTTACTCTCCACGTTATGCACTACCTTCAATTGCTTTTTCTTTCTTTGCAAATCGAGACTGCCCTGAATAATCCAGGATGGGAGTTATAGGGGCAGAACACAAACTACAGCAGAAGGAGCCTGTATTCAGATGGTGGAACAAACACCTGGTACTTACTCTGTGAGCACAGAGGTAAATCAGTCATGGTGTAGACATGCCCCCGGTTTCCTGAATCCCACTATAATGGAAAAGCTGAACGCAGAAGTAATAGCCAAGTATGCGTCAGGCACTCAGCTGAGTGTTAGGTATACACAGAAGCCTAAACAATTCCCATACAAAATCAATGGTGATCAATAACAGAGATCAATACCAGAGCTAAGGAGCTGTGAAGGGAGAGACTAATTACAGTCTCATCCCTCGGTTTTCTCTGTGGTTGGATCTCTCGCATCCAGGCCATCTGAAGCAGACACACATCTTTCATCTCACGGTCACTCGGTTGAGTTGAACATATGGTGTAAGTTCCACGCTGGATCCTGTGAGAGCACTGTGTGTTGAATTTGTTTTAAATTACATGCAGCGAGTGACAGAGGCTCAAAGAAATGAGATGTCAAATAGCACTTAAGATGAGAAAGGAAGCAGTTTCACTAGTTGCATGGGAATGAAAGATTGATCTTTTAATTGAAAGATATAAAAATGAATTGTTTCATTTTCATCTATTAGATAAAAAGATTATGGAATCTACTTTAAGCAGAAACTTCCAAATGACATATCAACTGACAGTTCAAGCAAGATTATAAAGATTATTTCTAAGGATTAGATATTATACACATCTTTGTGCTTTTAACAAGTAATCTACAGGTATTTAATACTATGTTTATGCATAAAATTTTGCTGTGTCAGTTTCAAGTCTGACATGGAAATTGTGTCCCATGTGATGGGCAGAAGATGGTTGGCTCATTGTCAAACACTTACATAGGACCATTATTACAGCTAGCTATTCAGTGATCAACACAGAAGGTTATTGGGAGTTTTATGTTTTAAACAGTGACTCCTGCTGCTAAGTTTCATAGTAAAATATGTAGACACCAAAATTTCAGCTGTGTTAAAGTTGTGATGCTTATAGCTTTATAATGTGCTGCTAACATGATTGTAATATTTTAATCATAAGCTGACATGACTTTACGTTGACATGTTGATCAAAAGTCCTAAACAACGACAATAAAAAGCTGAAATACCATAATTGAATAAATAGGTCTTGTGTTTGGGGGGAAGAGGGAGGAGCAGGAAACCCTCTTCTTCTCCAAAGTGAAAACCAAAGATTCCCTTAAGATATTTCATGCATTTAGGAATCCTTGATTAAAACTGGAAACCTGTGCCCAAAGACTTGTAGGAAACCATTACCTGTTGAAAAGAGGTAGTATATATAAAAAATATATACTGAGTCTCAACATACTTGCCGACACATGATAACTCCTTTCCCTGCTCCGTATCACAGGTGTGTGCTTGTGTGTGTACACATGTGTGTGCCTCAGTCACTCCCCTTCTCTGCTGGGACCTTAAGTTATTCATCTTTCTCATTTTTCAATATCTTACGCATTTTAATATAGTCATCAATCAATACCTTTTTAAATGTGGGGGGAGACTGAACTAGATTCAAACAGAAACTAGAATAAAGAAAAATGCGGAGATTAATATTGACAACTTCTAATGTTGATTAAGGTGTTCATTCCACTTATTTCCTATTGGTTGGCCCTGCACATTTATTGATTACCAGTGAAATCAGGGTTGATCATTAGGAAGTTTGTTGGTGAATCAGGAGGCAGCCCGCCTCCATCATAAGGGCATTCTAAGGAAGGACTGAGCACATCACTCAAGGAAGAGTGTAGAGGATGCTTCGGACTCGGGTGTACATGATCTATCCCTTGTTTTCAAGCCTGAATTCCGTAACTCTACACTTGGAAACACAGTCTGCCTTGCCAACCCGTAAAGAGTCGCACATAAATGACACATTGCCATTCAGTGTTCCTCTACCCGAAGACATCTGGTTGGAATTTTTGACAAACTTATTATTTTAATAACTTCAAAGCTCAACCTGGGGAAAATAATTTCAAGGAGAAATGGTCTAAAATGTTCTTTTAAAAGGGCCATCCTTCTAGTCTAAAATAACACCAATATGCCTCTTACCACTTTTTTCCTAGCAGAAAGTTAGTTTTTCCCTTGCCCCCGACCAGACCAGAGATTGTGTGAGAAACAAAGGTCGGCCACCACAAGGTGGAATTTAGAAAATTTTACGTAAAAAGGCTGTCAATATTTGCCTAGTTATATTATCTATGAAACTGAGAAATTTTGTTTATATTTGAAGATCAGTAAATGCCAAAAATACTAATTTGAATTAAATAACCTTTCCCAGCGTTGCGTGAAACTATGATAGATCCTACTTTAACATGTCCTATGGAACTTTTTATATATCCAAGAAAACATTTATGTTCAGTAGCATTTTAGCATTAGGCCTATTTTATTTTATTTTAATTCTTAACAAGCCAGCCCACCCATGTTTCCAATGAGACCTGAGCCTTGCTGTCCCTTCCTTCGCTGACCCGGGCTTCCTTCCCAGTCCCTGACTCTCAAGGAGTGTGGCCTTGGGCAGCCGCTCGGTTCGCTCGGTTTGCTCATCAGGCTCGGTTTGCTCAACAGGCTCGGTTTGCTCATCTGTGAAACAGAATTAAGTACGACAGCAACAGATGATTTGAAAAGGAAGTGAGCATGTCTGTGTCAATTACAGTGGCTGGAAATTCCTTCTATTCAGCTTCTCCAGGCTGTGTGCAAGCTCAGGGATTCTTGGGATCCGCCCACGTCTGGCCCAGCAGTCAGCAAAGAACACCACCCTCCCCAAACACACCCTCCCAGGGCATGAGAATAATCCTATCTTCTTACACGTTCTCAACACCTGCATCACCAAGGAGAAGCAAGTTATCTGACTGCACCCAGACTCTCTAAGTGGGAGACTCCAGCAATCTGTACTTCACATGACCCCTGGGGATGCTGACGGCCCCGAAATTTGAGAACCGCTGCCCTCCTGGTCTCTATCCTGGGCTGGAGTGCAGTGGCACAATCATAGCTTACTGCAGCCTGGAACTTCTGGGCTTAGGCATCCCTCCCACCTCAACCTCCCCGGTATCTGGGACCACACTGGCCTATTTTTTCTTTTTTTAAATTTTTTTTGTAGCAACAGAGGTTTTACTATGTTGCCCAGGCTGGTCTCAAACTCCTGGCCTCAAATGATCCTCTGGCCTCAGCCTCCCAAAGTGTTGGGAGTATAGGCTGGGGTGAGCCACTGCACCCAGCTGCCCTCTTTTTCTATTATTCTCCCCAAAGGTCTCTAAATTCTTTCAGTCCTATGTACCTTCCATTAACTCACCACCTCCATCCTCCAACCTTCACAAGCTGTGTTGTCCATAGTCAGTCACTGCAGCAATTCACTACTGCAACCAAATGGGTAGGAGAGGAAGCACAAACCCTCAGGTGGTGGAGTAACTAAAAGCACCCCAAAGATTCACCTTTGGCTACGATCATCTCCAGTCTTTGGTAGGGCTAGTGGAAGATCTCCCTGCTTTGTAGCGACACAGTCCATCACACCGGCCCCGTCTGTTGCCTTAGCTCACCTTGTGCCAGTACCAGAAAGCTCAGAGCAACACCTTCCCAGAAGAGGTGCCAGGCACATCCCAATAACTCAATTGTCACAGAAACCCATAACTATGTCCTTAGAATATATTCCTAGAAATCTACTTCTGGTGGGGTCAAGATAGGTATATTTTTGCCACAGATGAATTTAGATCTCTAAAATATTTCAGTAAGTGGCAAGCTCCATCTCTCAAAACGTTTCAGACTTCTTAAAGAAGAAGAATCCTTTGAATCAAAAAGCTTCTGATTGTAAGTGAAGTAAACCTTGAGGTCTGTGGGAAAGTCTTCCACTTTCAGCGATCACAGGACTCGGACAGATCACGTCTTAGGAATTCTGCATTGGCTGTTTCAGGAGTTGCCTTCCAGACATCTGTGACTTCTCCAATGCTAAGATGTGTTGATAAGCTATACACTCGGTAAACATTCTGAAAAAGCAAAAAACAAAAAAAGCGTGTTCTCTAAAACTATGAAAGGAGACAGGCGTGGCAGGATATTCTTTAGGTGACACCTGCAGAGATTGCTGACGTGGCCTTTTGCTTTGCAGGAATGTTAGTTCGGCTGGAGAGGAGGCCCGCAGAAGGATGCGAGAGTGTGACGGGCTCACGGATGCCTTGCTGTACGTGATCCAGTCTGCGCTGGGGAGCAGTGAGATCGATAGCAAGGTTTGTTGTATTTGCATAGATAAAGCGTGTTCGAGAATAAAGACGCCCATGGGACGAAGCAGCAGCTAACAATAATGGACAGCTAAGGCAGTATTTCATACTTTCCTTCTGAACTCTGTCTTGGTTTCCTTATAAGAATCCAACATTTTCTAGCCAGGACTTCTAATACTAGCCTGGAACTAGGTAGCTTTTAGTTAGCAATGAGTAAAACTTTAGATTATTTTTAAGTTACTCAAACCATAGGTGTTCCAGATGAGTGCACAAACTTTTGCATACAACATTGCTCACAAGCTTCTGGATTTTATTTACTACAATCCACTTTTAGAATCAAAAAGGATGTTAATACTACCTGAGATTTGAATAATCCTATATTGTTCCAAGTTAGCCTTTTAACAACTGTTCATTATATTAAGTGCCATTTAAAAAGGCCTGCAAGAGCTAAATAAATGTCACCATGCTTAATAAATGAGCTGCCAACATGTTAAATCATCAATGCCTAGCCAGTGTTCTAGTTCATAAGCCAAAATAGAACTGGGTGGGCTTTTCTAGTGTTTGAGCTATTTTGTTGTGTCTTAATTAAATTAGTTATGATTCACTCTAAATATAAATAACTGCTGTAAACACAAACTTTACCAATACTTGAAAGTAATACACACAATAAACATATTTAATAAAGGTTTCTCAAGAGCCACATTTATTGACATTTGGGGCTGAGTTATTGTTTGTTTGGGGGCTGTCCTGTGCATTGTAGGACGTTTCGCAGGATCCCTGGCCTCCACCCACTAGACACAGTAACAGCCTCTTTTTGTTGTAACAAACAGAAATGTCTGCAGACCTTGCCACATGTCCTGTGGGGAGCAAAACTGGCCCTGATTATGAACCATGGCCTTAATTCTATGGTTTTCAACCCAGACTCTTCATTAGAATTGCCTTTGGAATATTAATAAAAACATCTCCCCAGACCCCGTGACAGTCCTCTGAATCTGAATGTCTAATAATTCTGGTGTCAAGTTTTTGCACCTTTACAAGTTCGTCAGATGATTCAGTGTGCAACTTGGATTAAGAACCTGCCTTAGCAGACGAAGCTGTGAAATGGACTCTCTGATCAGGAATTTGTTGGAGTGTAATTTAGCTGTAAAGCCAGATAAAGCAAAAGTAAGAACGATTCTAGCCATGTAGGTATTAATTGGCTTTGGGGAGGGGTTAGCACAGCACTTCTCAATCTTGACTACACATTAGAGTCACCAAGAAATATAGAACGTCACTGATGCCTCAGCCACCGTACTCCCCACCAGTTTGGACCCAAAATACCTTCGGGGACTCCAGCCCTCTGAGTCCTAGTTTGCCCCTGCTATGAACGCCGCTTGTCACCTTACTTCTCCCGCTCCGTTACGTTTGCATCCGCTCACTTACTACGTGTTATTAATTTCAAAGACAAATGTAATGTAATAAAGACTAAGCATCCCTCTTTCATAAAAGCCCTTAAGTGACCATTTTAGACCTTTTAATATTATTGAAGAGAAAGTTAAATCTCTAAAGAAGTGACTAGTCAAGATGTCCTGAGTATTTACAGATGCCTGTTACACACTAGACACGTGGTCTTTAAAAAGGCTACAGAAGGCACGTCACTGAAGACGGCTCCTAATGTCCGGAGTGGTGAAGTAGAGAGGCCTGGGGAGACTAAGCCTCTTCCCACGGTGGATACCAAGAGAGCTGTAATACTAGCTGGGCCTTGCAATTGAAATGAGAGTCAACAGCCTCGTGCCTTGGCCAGGTGTCCCTGCTCTGTCACTGGAGGTTAAGGCAGTCTTCAGGAGCATGTGTCAAGAACCAGCGTGCTCATTGGCACAGTCATCTTTTTTCTGATGTTTCAGATTTCTAAAACTCTCGGGGGACCTTGGAGGTCATCTCCTTTAATGTCCACATTTTCCGCAAAAGAGGAAGTTGAAATAAATGGGAGCATTTAGGGCTGGAGTCAGAAGACCCAGATATCCTGATGGAGTCGGAAGAGCCCTGAGCTGGCACTGGGACAGGGCCGGTGGACTGTGCCACCTCCAGCTCCCACTGGCTAGAGGACCATACCCAAGTGACCTCAACTTGGTGACAAGGAGGATAATCATAGCTGAACGCCAAGGCTGTTGAAAGGATCAGATGTGACAAATTAC
The DNA here is from genome assembly GCA_963574885.1 of Lepilemur ruficaudatus. NCBI lineage: Eukaryota > Metazoa > Chordata > Mammalia > Primates > Lepilemuridae > Lepilemur > Lepilemur ruficaudatus. The sequence continues at coordinate 64,605 of CAUYRT010055092.1, forward strand.
TCAGCGATGCTCTGCTGGCCGGGCTGTGCTATTGAGTTTTAACGTGTTATTATTGTACCGTAATTTTCCACTCAGCTCTCTGCTTGGCCACTTCTAAGCTTTCACAATGACAATTTAGAGGGGAGCAAAAATGAGTACACATTCTCTTTAAGGCCAGAGAAGTTAATGAATAAAAGAGTCTGATTCCATGCAAGCTTGCGGCTCTGCTCCTATAATTGGGACAGTTTGTTGAATGGGTAACATATGGTAGAGCACTCGACAGACAACTTCCAAATTAGCCCTTCCTAATAGAAAATAAGGAGTCAAGATGACCCTGGTGATCAAGAGGAACTGGTGAAAGCGCTGTTGACAGCAGTGACGTCCCAAGCACAGCCACCAGCTGCCGTACGAGCAGTAGGACTCAGGCATCCCAAGTCTCTTTCTTTTCTTTTTCCCTGTCCCTTTAGAGCAAAGATCTTGAATTGGTAATTCACCCAAACCAAGCCAGACTGCTAAACTCCAGGAGGCTTAATGAGAGATGAGTCTGATCCCTGCGACCCCCTCTCCCACCTCGCCTCCCCACCCTCCACCATCCCCAGCTTCTCTCCCTCCCTCCAGCTTCTCCCCAGCCCAAGGCAGATTATAAAGCATTTCTCGAAACTGCGGATTTATTCCCCAGTAGTCGTTTGTTAAACAGAGGAACGGTGATGCCCCGGGGAAGACGAACAGCAGGGATGAGAAAGAAGTTTATTCTCCCAAGTCTTTGATGTAAGAAAAATCAGTTTGAGCTGATTGAAAAATCGTTCTGAGTTAGGCCACAGCATTCTCCTGCCAAGGAGAGACTTTCCTCTCTTTCATGCGTTGTCCCGTGTTTACCTGCTTTCTTGCCAGTGCCTTTTTTGATGCTGGAAGGATGCTTGAAATAGAAAATCAAGTTGACTCAAAGCCTGTGGGATTAGCAGCCCATGAAACCTTGAAGAGCTGACAAGAAAGGCCTAGCACGGCAGAGGCACCAGAGACGCATCCTGAAAACGAGCTGATTTCCATGCCCCACGCGATTGATAAGGGCCACACGCTGCCTTTGACCGATCCCAGGCGAGGGAGGGACGCAGAGCAGGGCAGGCCTGCCCGTGCCAGCCCTGGCCCAGGACTGCAGAGCAGGGCTGCGATCGGGTGCAGCCACCTGCAGCTTCGGTCCTTCATCCGTGCAATGGAATTATGGAATTATCCCTGCAATGGAATTATCCCTGCCTTGGAGGGTGGCTGTTACTTAGTAGATGACGGCCAAGTTGGTATGCTTTTGAAAATAAAACTTGGCTCACTTTCATTTTTTTCCCATCATTGTTTAGTCCTTTTTAAAAATGGGGTATTTTTTTTTTCTGTTTTTCTATGGTTCATCAAGTCTAGAACAAAGGTCAAAGGTCAGCTTTGTCTCAACCAGCAAACTTTTTCTGTACCAGGTCAGAGAGGAAATATTTCTGCGTTATGGGCCATGCAAAGCAGTCTCTGTCACTGATGCTTCATTCTGCTGTTGCAGAGTGAAGGCAGCCACAGACAGCGCATGGACAAATGGACCTGGCTGTCCCCCAGGAAAACGTCATGCGTGACAGCAGGCTCTGGGCTGGCGCGGGCCCGTGGGCTCCCGTTGGCTGACTCCTTAATGATAGGAAGCTAGTAGAACTGGTATTTTAGCAAATGCTTTTGCCCAGGCACTACTCAAAGAGCTGTATCTATTAACTTATTTGAACCCTGACTGCAGCCCTTTGCAGTTGGTACAATTATCATCACCCCCTTTACAAATGAGGAAATCGAGGCACAGAGACAGCAAGCACTTTGCCCAAGGCCACACAGCTCTAAGTCACAGACTCAGGACTGGAACCCAACCAGCTAGCCCTAGGTCACATGCTCAGGACCTCCGAGCTGTGCTGCCTCCCACCGTGGTTAACGATATGAACCCTTGTGTAGCATTTCCTGTGCACAGGCATTCTTCCCAGAACTTACATGCTGTGTAATAAATAACCACAAATTTGGTGGCTTAAAACAGCACAAGTTTATTATCCTATAGTTCTAGAGATCAGGTCCAAAATGGGTCTCAATGGGATAAAATCAAAGTGTTGTGAAGGCTGGTTCCTTCTGGAGGCTCCAGGGGAGAATCCTCTTCCTTCCTTATTCCAGTGTCCAGATGCTGCCTGCATTTCTTGGCTTGTGGACGCTTCCTCCACCTCCGCAGCCAGCAGTGGCTGGTCATGTCCTTCTCACATCACATCGCTCTGACTCAGACCCTCCTGCCTCCCTCTTTCACTTATAGAACCCCATGGGCACAAGGGCCCACGCGGACAGGCCAGATAATCTCCCCCTCTGACTGTCAGCTGGTTGGCAACCTTGATTCCCCACTCCCCCAGCCACATAACCTAACATAGCCACAGGGCCCAGAGATCATCCTACCACCACACACACATACCTTAGCTCACCTACTACACACAGCAGCCTAAGGTGTGGGTGCTATTATGATCATTTTATAGAGGAAGAGATTGAATCCCAGGGATGTTGGATGCATTGTCCAGAGTCACACAGCTAATAGAGACCAGCATTCTATGGGCGTCCAGCTCTGCAGTGTGTGCCCTTAACTACTGTTTAACCCTTTTGCTAAGAAAATAAGAGTGTCAGCCATCTCAAAAACAACGAGTAGACTGAAGAGGTGACCCCAGGTAGGTCACCCCAGGTAACCCAGCCCCTCACTTGCCTGGGACAACCCTGGCTTGCCCTGTTGCTTTTTTTGACACCCAGAAAGTATCGTGGTGGACAGTAAATGTTCATGTCACCCACCAGAGCTGACCGAAATCCAATGTCCGTATTCTTCACAACCTCAACCCCCAGGCCCCTCACAAGTGAACTTGAATCAACAATGACAGATATTTGTAGAAGTAACTGTGGTTGATAAGTAGTCTCTTTGTGGGGGAGAAAAGGTCTTGAGACCTTTCTAGGTTTCTCTAAATTCTTTGCAATGTGGCTGTCAGAGGATCCTTTAGAAGCCAGTGGCTAAATGCATCCAAAGAGAAGTGTGGACGCGGAGACTGATTGCCTTTCCGGGGTGGAGGACTGGAGTGCCGGTTTGTTTTCATTCATTTCTCCTCTGTTTCCCTCTTTGTTTTGTTTGGGTTCTCCAGACCGTTGAAAACTGTGTGTGCATTTTAAGGAACCTCTCATACCGGCTGGCAGCAGAAACGTCTCAGGGACAGCACATGGGCACGGACGAGCTGGACGGGCTGCTCTGCGGGGAGGCCAACGGGAAGGACGCCGAGAGCTCCGGGTGCTGGGGCAAGAAGAAGAAGAAAAAGAAATCCCAGGATCAGGTGATGTGGGCTGCTCGCAGCTGCATGCAATTATCCCCTCCCCTAATTACAGCGTTAATATTTCGTCTGCATATAGAGAGACACAGCTCTGCATTTCCAATGCAAGGTAAAATCACTGACGCGTCTGCACAATTTTCCTGTGGGAATTTCACAGCTGAGACGGTAGAACATTAAATGACTTCCCCCATGTCTTGCAGCTCAGCCAAGATAGGAAACTTAAAAAAATAAAAAAATAAAAAAAGGCCACCCAAGTCCCAGGCAAGCTCTGACATCCCAGCTCTTAGAGTCGAGATGGACCCAGGAGCTAATTTCTCCGTACGTTGAGCCACACATTTATGGAGGTCCTTGTCAGAGCCAGGCAGGCGCCACACAGGTGGCCGGGATGCATGAATAGGAGATGTGGCATAAGAAAGGAAGCTGAGAGAGCGAAGCGCAAAATCCAACACGTATTTGCTAGCAGGTTTTGAACTGTTTTGATGTGCAGTCTTGCACTTCTGTTGGAAATGCAAGGTAGCGGTCTGAGGATTCACAGCCCTTCCAACAGGATGACATTAGAACCTTGGCCTCGGGGGACAATTCAGATGAATTCAGAATGCCGTCCAGCTGGAGAGGGACTCCCCTTCAAAACAGAATGGCCCTCACGTCCTGCAGTAGGGTCCCCTGCAGAAAAGCAAAGGCCATAGACAGCAACTGTCAACGCTCGTGCATCAGAACAGCCTCCCCTCCTGTCCCCTGGGAAGCAAAACCGCCCAGCCATGGACCCCACCGGCACAGGCAGTGGTGGGAACAAGCTACCCATTCTGCTGCCTGCCCAAAACCCTGCCACCAAGGATGTCCCTGTTTCTCCCAGACACAGTGGTCCCCTGTCCAGCCTTCCCCAGACACTGAGGTTATGTACCCAGCCTTCCCGGGACAGTGGTCACACATCCAGCCTTCTGTGGACACTGTGATCATATGTCCAGCTGCTGAGGGTTGTGCAGACCCAGGATCCAAACTGTCCTTGAGAGTGGACCACTGAGAAAGAGGGACAGAAGCCACAGCACTCTCATGCCGGGCTTTGAATTCAGAATAAATATGCAAATGTATTTGTCTAGATCACAGCATACAGTGTTCTAAACTATTTTAGAAATAGTTTTACTTCAAGTAAAAGTTAAAATATTTTATTTAGACTAAGGGTTAATGGGAATGCATTCTTAAATCAAATTTCTGAATCTCCCTCGAATGCATCAGTGTTAACATTTTTTAAGGTCCTGGTTCTCTAGCTATTTGCAGCCCCCAAGGGCTTCCCCAGGGACTCCCCACAACTCCTGGACGTCCGTGCTCCAGCTCACACACACCTGTAATTTAGGAGAGTCATGCTCACTGCCTCTGATGGCAGCCTTCCCCACCGAAACTGGATTCCCAGTCCTGCTCTTTCTCCTGCCGCGGGTCAGTGCTCTGTGTCCTCCATCCTCTCCCGGAATCAGAGCAGCCTTTAAGAAGGATTGAACTGCGGCTCCTACCTCGGCCACTTAAAAGCCTCCACCAGGGGAGTGTTCATCCAGCAGGTATTCCCTGGAGACCTACTAAGTGCTAGGCACCATGCTAGGTGCTGTCTCATACTTCAGTTTTGCACCTGGTACCTAAGGGGGCCAGACCATTATGGGTTCTGAACAGTTGTGATTTCAAATCAACTAAAACATGGGCTAACCGAGGTGTAATAGATTCTTTTCATCCTTTCTTTCCCTGTATGCTATTACATGTGCCCACTACCTACCCTGTCTTCTCCTGGAAATGTAAGCAAGCGCGATAAAGTTTCAAAAGAAGAATAGCATCTAGGCAGGAGTACGGCACTTCCCAGCTTGGCCAATGATCATAATCTCCCAGGTCTCACCCAAGACCTTAGGACTCAGAAGAGCTCCAGGCAACTTTGAAGGCAGATTTGGGAAATTGCATTAATATAGCATTAGCCTCGACTAAAGAGACCAAGATTGAATTCACTCTGATTTCAGGGTTTTATCTTCAGGGTTTGAGCTGTTGCTCAGATTCCAATGTGTGCGTCCCTCTCATTGTCAATATTGCTGAGTCTCATTTAGTCTGATTCTAGCCCTGACACCAAACCCTGTCCCCAGCTCTGCCAAGATACATTTAATTTACATGGATTTAAATCTCTCCAGGGACAGATAAGAGTAGGAATTGAATGGGTTTAGAAATAAGAGGTCAGAGGAGAAGGAACATTCATGGAGTTCACCCATGATAGAGCCCTTCTTCCCAGGTGTTAGTCACCTCCATGAAACCTTGACTGAGCAGTTTTACAGACTCAGAATGCTACATTTTGATCCACATTTTATGACATTGATGAGCTCCTTTCTAAGTTGAGCATGATAAAGGTATTAATAGCATTTCAGCATTTTTACCAAAAGCCTAAATGAAAATTCGTATGATTCATTTGTTCCATTTTTTTTCTTATAATATTCTTTAAGGAAAAAAAATATTTCTTCAAGAAAGTTTTGCAGAAACTTCTAGAAATTAAAATACAGTGGAATATTATTTTTTATAAAGAAGCTTTAACGTCATACCAAATTTTTAAAGGTTTTTTAAGGTGTTCTAAATTAATACAAAAATATTTATAAGTGCCAGAAAATTCATTATCAACTTCAATGAGGCTGTAAAAAGATAACAGTTATGCTTGTTTGAAAAGTCCTGTATAAAGTCAAATATGTTCTGTCAAGTCCAATGCACTTAATAACAGTCCAAGTAAAAACCGTCTTGCATTTAAAGGCTGGTGGAAGAGAGCAGAGCTGAAAGGCCTGGAGATGGGGAGGAAAGTGAAGATGGAATGTAAGGTTAAATGCAGAAGGAGAGGAATAGGAAGGTGCCATCAAATCCTGTGGGCCACCTAGCACCGGCGCCTCTGTACAGGATGCAGAGGGAGAGAGCTGGGTCTAGGTGGCGCCACCTGCTGGGAAAGGTTGGCATTGGGGCCGGCCTGGAGCCCAGTAGGGAAAAAGCCATGTTTAGCCCCAGGAGTCCCTCCAGTGCTTTGCACCTGGGTAAGCAATCACCATTCCAATCAGGAGACAAGGAGTCAAGAAGCCCAAAGGAATCCCAGTATGGCTGCTCCAAGGGAGGGCAGGTGCCAAGGCCCTACTTCATCACTGTTAACAGGTCACAGCAAGGTGGGCAATGGCGATGTTCCATGGCCTCTCCAGAATAAAGCATCCCTGTCTTTGTTAACAGTGGAACAGCAGGTTACCTTCAGGGCCTGGAAACTGATTTGTCTCACCTAGAAGCTTACCGAGAGCTCAGGGTTTACAGCTTTAAAGGTGGGCAGATATCATGCATACCCTGGAATCTCTACTACACGTAAAGTCAGGTTTTTGAAGAATATTTAGTGATTAGAGAAAATATATAATACAATATATGTGCAATATAAAAACAGGTGTGCATATAAATATAGAGATATAGATAAAATCTGGCCAGTTTTGTAATATGTCATATGCAAATATAAAATACTATATGCATGTAGACAATGTATGGGTTTCTAGAAAAGCAGAGTAACATCAAAGAGAAGATAATGATTCTTTTTGTACTTATGTATTTGTAAATTTTCTACAGTGGAAATTACGTTTGTAATCTTTTCAAATGGCCTTTAAAAATAATGTTTAAGAAGGCACTGATTGTCTAAGTCAATGTATACTTATAAAAATGTGTAAGTTTTTTTTTCTCTTAAATTTAAGATGGCTCAGAGAAAGACATAAAGGAGCACATAAAATGAAAGGTCATCTAGTCCACAGCACAGGTCTCCCAGGACAGAAGAGCCAAATATTGTAGCAGGCAGTAAAAGTGATGAAAATCGTAATTGTTTTAACTATGGCCTCTAGAGCTTATTCTATTCCAGAAGGTTTTTTGTTTTTTTTTTTGTTTTTTTTACTCTTACATTTGGCATTAGTATTCTGTACCTTGAAAAATAGTATTAATATAACAATCTGCAGGTCAGATTTAGTTATAACAAAAATCTCAGAAATTTTTCTTTTAAATCCCAGATAAGGATAATTGAAGAAAATATGCAATATAAAGACACATTGCATGCATGCTCTTATTTGAAGAACGGTTGCTACTGAAACATACTAGAGCCATCAGACCATGAGCCCTGGGCACAGATGTGTTTGACACGCTACCCATCACACTCTGGTCTAGAAGGACCTTATAAACTCATTCACTGACTCTGCTCAGTGCCTGCTGCTGAATTATAAGGAATTGCTAATTTCCCTCATTCTCTTTGGGCAGAGCCTCCCCCAAAACAGTCTGCATGTCATATGCCAAGGAGGCATACCGGTCTCAGGGGGATCCTCCCTACCTTCCAGCAGGGCTTTGTGCCAACAACCTGTCACCACAGGGCAGGGGGTCAATCTGAAGATTGCAGTCCAGGGAAATAGAAGGAGATAAACTTGATTTATTTACTTTTTGTACCTTTTGTAAAAATAAGCATTTTTTTTTTGGTTTGTTTTTCAATTTGGGATATGGCCAAGGATCCTGTGATGGTGTCCTGGGGTCCATACTGCTCCAACACGGTTTAGAGGTGACAGGACAGCGTCCTCCTGCTGGCTGCCGGCCAGAGCAGACCTGGTTTTCAAGACCCACTCAGTGTGGGCTTGACCACGTACAGAGAAACCCGCTGAGAAAAACAAAAACTAAACCAGCAGGAGCTCCTAGAATGCAAAACCTCTCTTTTCTGCTTGTAAATCAATCTAAACTTATTACATTCAAGTGGGTAAAATATATATATATGTATAATATATATATTCACATGGGTGAGGACATAAACCTGTTAGAATTGATACGTGATTTTGATCCAGTATTTTTATACAGTAGATCTTCTCTCATGATAATCTTTGTTTCAAAACTTAGTACATTATAGTCAATTTAAATATTTTTGTTCTTTTTTGCCTTTCTTAAGTTGTAGATGCCAAATGCATAGATTAGTGGGAAGTTTCACTCATGATTCTTAGTGTGGTATTTTATACACAGAAGCAGAGCAGTGGGCTTCTGTGTAAAATCTTTAATGCCCCCTTATTTTTTCCATGATGAAAGGCATGTCTCGACAGAACCTTCAGGCCACTCCCGTGCAAAGGTCCCACTGGTCAGCCTCACGCTTTTGTTCACACTGTCCCTCTGCATGGCATTCACTCCCCCTTCTTCTGCCCCCATGTATTCAGAGGCCGGGCCTCTGTCTGCCATGGGGCTCTCATCTTTAGGATGCTGTCTTCCCCATGGTCCAAGGTGGCTCTTCATGTCCACAGTCAGGAGCAGAAATAGGGAAAGAAGACAGGAGTGTCCTGTCTTCTACAGCCACATCCCTAAGTTGCACACATCACTGTTGCTCACTTCCCTGTGGCCAGCAAGGGGTCACAGGAGCACCCATGCTGCAAGGAAGGCTGGGAAGTGTAGTCTTTTTGTGGGACATCCATGACTCGAGGTGGACCTTGTGCTTTCTCTCAATAAAGAAAAAAGGGATGCAGTGGTCTCTTCGGGGGAGCTGCAGTAAGTAGGGGCTCTCTGTCTTTGTGAGGAGGAGTATCTTATCGCTGAAATTGCCTAGCATTGTCTGCACATGGTGATGCATAAAAACCCAACTTTTATTCATTTCATTGTCTGTAAATTCTCTGCAAGCAGTGCGGCCTCTTATTACCTGCACCCAGGTGAGGGCTCCCATTGCCCATCTTGGCACACCACTGCAGGGCAGGGCAGGTGTGTGCACAAGTCCCCTCTGCTTTGTTCTGCCTGCAGTTTTATGACAGTTTGTCACTTGACATGGCATGACCTCTTTCCTTGCCAGTAAATAGTTCCCTCTGCGTGAACGTGGAGGGCTACGGAGAATTCCACTGCGGAGGTGTATCACGATGTGGTGAGCCAATCCCCTATTCGTAGAAAATTAGGTTGCTTCCAAATGTTTACTAATGTAAACTGTAATAAACATCTGTGTAGTTTAATCTCACTTCATAAGGACAGATTCTTAAAAGTGAAAGTGCTAGACCAAGTGAGTGTTTTTAAGGCTTTTGATACACAAACCAAGATTTATCTTGAGCACCCTACACGTCAGTGACAGTTTAAGTACATAGACTTAATTTTTTAGTATCGCTTTATGGATCGTCCCTTCATAGCATCCTTGATGTTCTTAGGTTTTCATTTCTTAATATCACAGTCTGTTTTTCTTCTTTTCCAGACAGTTTTCGTTTTCTCATTGGTAACCATGCTTTTTCCTTTGCTGCTTAATACCGTTTCCTTTCTAACCATCTGCTTATTTCAGCTCCACTCATTCCTTTTGGCTGGTTCTAGAGCGGTCTCGCTCCGCCTTCACCTCGCCGTATGCTGGGCGCTTGCTGACTCAAGGCGGGATGTTTCATGTCTTGGAAGCAGCAAACCTCATGAGCCCGCACAGACCACACTGCACGCTTCTGTGCCCCCTCCTTTGCCATTCTCCCCCGTGAACGACATTCTTCTTTCTCGCCTCTAATAGGAAATATCTCCCTTCACCTAAAAGTGCTGCTCTCTTATTTTCAGTGAGTTTACAGGCTTAAGACTGTTCAGTTATCTCATTTGGATTTTTTAATTACATATTATTACTCAGCACTCCACACCACCAAAACTCTGTGTCTTATATCATTAGACCAGGGTTTCTCAACTTCAGCCCTGATCACATTTGGGACCACATGATTCTCTGTTGTGGGGCTGGCCTGTACGCTGTAGGATGTTTATCAGCACCCCCGGATCTTGCCAACAGATGCCAATAGCACCTTCTTTTCCCATTATAGCAACCAAAAATGTCTCCATACATTCACACTTGTCCCCTTCTGGGGTAATTGCCCTGGCTGAGACCAGTGTACTAGATTGTCTCTTGAGGGACATATCACCAAAGATCTAAGCAACCAACCAAGACCACAGGATTATCTGAAGGAGGTTGGCCTGTCAGGGACAAAGCCCCTTTAGGAGGCAGGTAGTGAGAAGGACCATGGCCCAGGTTTCCCTGGATATGATGGGAAGGTAGGAGCAGAGAGAACTCCAGGTGAGCATTAGTGGTGTGCCAGTTGGTTCCGTTACAGTGACTTAGAGAAGGGGCTGGCAAGTCCGGGAATGCAGAGCCTCCTTGACAGCACTCCCCTGTGGGGCACAGCACGGCCAGCCCGTGGCATGGGCAGCATCACCAGCCTCGCTCCCACACCTTCTTGAGGGAAGCCTGCCCACTCCGCCCTCCCACCTCACACCCAAGGAGGCGAATCAGCAGGGCGGTCCCTGAATCTCTTTTGTTCTGATGCTTTGTTCAGAAAACCCCCATCCTGCCTCTTGAATATGGGTTTCTAATCTCTCCAATGCAAAACCCTCCTATCTTCTGCAAGGAGAGCCTGGAGACAATGGGGTGCCACATAAATACAGCTAATTAGCCATCAGCTTTGTCCCTGCTCTGCACAGCCTCAGCCCCAGCTGTAGAGATGGCTTCTGAACAGCCCCTGGGGGAATTCAGACACGTGAGCGACCCTTTGCTTTGAAATTCCCAAGAATCAACACAAAGAATCATTTCTCTTCTGGCTTTTCACAGTTAATTGGAGTTTTTAAATACCTGTCACCTCTATTCCCCCCACCCTTACTCCCACAAAAGCTGGAAATGGCCCCGAAACACTGGAAAGACAAAATCAATTAGTAACTCTACTGTTCAAACCAAGCCAAGCAAGAGTGGCAGACAGTGGATGGACTTGGGTTTTGATTGTTGCTTTTTTAAGTGCTTAGTGCTGGCGGCAGCTTAATTAAACCAAACCCTGCTTGAGAGAACATTCCCTGACAGTTTACCTACTTAGAGCCATCCTCTCTTCCTACATCTTGCAATGTGTGACTTCCCCTGGGAGGGAAGAGTGGGATCTTAAAATCAGAATACTTCCCCGTTGCTGCAGATTCACTCCCTGTATCTTGCATTATCTCTGATCTGTTTATTTCACTGCAATCTCTTAAAAAACGAAAGTGAGCCTGCACAGGTGTAATGGCTGTGATACTCCTTAATTGGAACAGAAATCTAGGTAATAGAGATGCAGTCCACTGGTGAAGCCAGCCTTTTCTGTTTATGTTCTGAAGATACAGCTCAGCAGTAAAAGGTCTTTTCTGCACATAGACTTGACTGGCTGAGACTATATCAAGCCCATGACATGTGGGAAGAGGCGCTGTGTATTTTAGCACTTCTCCTGGAATAAAACTCCTTCTCCCTGCATCCTGACTGCCTCTCATCGGCATCTCGGTGGTACCCAGCCCAGGGCATTGGAGATCAGAGTCTGGGGCAGCTGCAGGCTAGCTCAGAGGGAGGAACTGAAATTGTCTTGCAATTCTTCTCATCCAGTGGGGGCTTTTAGGATTGTAATGATTAGAGAAGTCCTGTGGGTCTCCTACCTTAAAGAACCCCATGTTTATGAAGTCTCTTTTTTTAAAATATAAAGTAAAACATCTTTACTTTCTGGTTTTTATCCCTAACTTACATCTTCTTCTTCATATAAGGAACAAATGGCTTTCACTATTCCATCCTCAAACCAACTGAGGCAGAAATCTTTTAAATAGAATTTAAGCCCTATAGGGAAACACACAAGTATTTAAAGCAAGTCCAAAGAAAGATTTTTTTCTTTCTTGCTTTTTATTTTACCTGCACATTGAACACATTCCCAACACTTAGGTTGTTTGCCTCCTAACCACACGTTTTCCAGTAGCTTTATGTCTTCTCTGTGCTGACTGTGACCACATGAAAAAGCATCGTGTTTAAATTTCAGCAATCCCTTGGCTTCTACCTAGGGAAGCTTTCTATTCCCTTCCTTTCCAAAAAGATTTTGAGCATTGTCTTCTTTATGAGAGAATTTATATTTTCAATTCTATATAGTTTTAGAAATTGAATGATATAAACTGATGGTTGATTTTTATTGATATTAGTCATGCGGTCGTTTGAAGCCCGTAAAGAAAAGTGCTGATAATAATGCTAGTGAGTGAGGCACTGTTTGGAGTAGCAAAAATCAATCTGTTGTTTTGTTCTGGGATCTGTTGTCAGCATAATCGTCCGTGTGCATGATACTGCCAGCCTGTCCACAGCTGAGCTTCCTGGGAGAGAGGTGATGGTGTAGCTAAGGGGTCTTCCTAAGAAATTTTCTTAGTGCTTACTGTGTTAGCCATAAAAATTCTCCAGACTCTGGTTACATACCCAGCAATTTAGAGTTTCATGAGCTCTAAATATATGTGTAAAATTCTAAATTCCTATAAATAAGGCAATGAATCAGAGGAACTTTAGTGCTAAAAGCATATGTTATACTTTTTTTTCTGTTTAGCAGCATATGAATGACCTGCATAAAGTATAATTTGCACATTTAAGTAATACATTTAAGAATCAAGAGGCGCTAGAACTTTTGCAAGTTTTATTTGCTATAATGCAACTAGTGAAAATGAAAAATGTGCACAAAATCCTGCAACATTTATTTAACTCTCAAGTATCAGGAGTAAAACTCTGAGGAGGAAGGGAGATTTTCATTGGAAATTTCCCCCAAGCTGGAACAAGGGGAAACCCAGGGGAAAAAACCCTTTTTAAAGCACACATGCCTTTCTCCTCTTTCTTTTTCCCTTTATTTTGCTTGACTTCTACACTGCCACTAGAGGAATAGAGATATATAAGTACATACACTGATGTGTGTGTGTGTGTGTGTGTGTGACAACTTGCTAATAATGCAGATAATATAACCAAAAAATACTCTGCTAGCGTTTTCCCCATTGGCTGCTGCAAATACTTTGTCTCCTTGGTTGTACTCTTTCTTCATTACATAGAAAGTCCTCTCTCCTGACTTGATAACATTTTGCTGCTTTATATTAGTATATTATTTTTATATTTCAAGCTCTTAAAGAATTTTTGGTACTGTGTCCTCAAGAAATAGGTCTAAACAAACCCAGTTTGTACAAGATTTATAAGTTTACTTATGTGTTCTTAAGGACTAAATAGCTGCATGGTCGGTGTTCTGACTGTGTTAAATATTTAGCCACTGCTTGCCATCAGGTAACGTACATTTTCATAGAAATTTTAGGACAGTGGCATCTTATATTTAAATTTATAAATGATTTATTTCCACTTTGGTAAAAGAGTTGCATATCTTGTGATTTCTCATGGGTCCTCACTCTAGAAAAGATTAGCATTCAAAGTTTGCATGTGCAGAACTGTTTCATCTAATTCAGTCTGATCCTGACCTCATCCTTGCCCTATTGTCGTGTTGGTGTTGATTAGCTAGGCAAAATAATGTCAAGTATGTTAACCCAGCTCTTAAAGAATACTTCCAGTCATTTTACAGGTGATGAAGTTCTATTTTTAATGGATAATTGATATTTTTCCCCCTATTAACGCAATAAAAGTTTGAGCAAAGTGCCCAGATAACGGTCTGGTGGGTACATTGACTGGCTTTGAAATAGTTCTTTTGCTTCGGTGTCAACATGCCGGGGTGCCATCAGTGTGCCGAAATAGCAAAGAATCCCCTTTGAACTCCGTCTCTAGTTGCCATCAAAGATCATCTGTGTTCACATCAGTCGCCCTTTTATTTCCTTCAGATTCTCTCTGTAGACATTAAGAAAAGATTGTAATAAAAGGTATTTAAGAGCTACATGGATGATATGTCAGAGCAGAAGAAAATTGTCTGCTGATTTAACCGTTTGTCCGGCTTTATTGTGCAGAAGTTAGAAAAGAAGAACAAGATGAAACCCTGCAAAAGATAACACAGCTACTTTCCCCCCTTCTATACTTCAACTGCCACGGAATGAGCATGCAAATGCCACTTCTGCATAGCCTCTGCTGTTAGGTTAGCTCTTCCAGGGGAGGAAAATCTCATCCACGTTGTGCTGGGAACTTCATATTTTGATTTTTCTGAATATTATTAGATCTTTATATGAAAATGATTGCTTAAAATTTTTAAGACGATGACAAAATAGAAAATGAAACAAACAAAAACCAAATGAAATAAGTTTCCATTTCCTGTTACACTAGCAGATTCACTACCCCAAACTGGTTTCCATTGAGAAGCCAGCGTCACTGCTGCTGCATCACTGAAACTGACAAACCTACAAAATGACTGCTGTCTTTTCCTAGCGCTGCTTCCTATTCAGTGCAGTGGGCCAGGCTCCAATAATGGACTAGGAGCAGTGTGACAGGGCTGGTTCACTTTTTTTTTTTTTTTAATTTAAAAGAGATGTCCTGGTTTTGTTGATAGGCTATTCACAGGTGCAAAGTCATCTTTGAATGAGACGCGGCTTTGGTTAAAAGAACAAGAAGCTCCCCACACTGAGTGTCCTTGTTATAAAGTTAAAATTGAGTGACACCCACATTGAAAATGACCTTTAATGGGATGTGCAATATCCATCTGTGGGATGTCATTCATCTCTGAGCTTTAGCTTTGACTTAAACTTAAGCTGTATCATTACTGAGAAAAAGGAGACATGAGTTTTTAATTTTTCTCTTGGAAAATAAAAAATGAAATTCTTGAAATTATTTGTAACAGTTAAATAACATTACAGTATCTCTATCCACTTTTCCGTTTTTATGTTTCAACAATATGAAGTTAACATATATTTTCTTCCAGTAAACTTTTAAGAACTAAGGAACTTAATCAAATTCTGAAATATAGCTCTGTTTTCTTATTTATACAGACGTATATATATACATACACACACACACACACACACACACACATGCACATATATCTAGGTACATAAATATCTGCAAGAAAACTTAGTGTATGTCATTTAACTGTATTTATTTTTAAGTAATCATTAATAAACACAAATAAGCTAAATAGCTTAATATCCTCAACCTAAAATCCTAATGAACTTGTTTTATTTTACCATGATTTTTCTCAGAAGTGCATATAGGCATGCTTTTTCTAATCTTAGTATATTTCATTTTTATCCTTATTATACTCATTGCCTTTATTTTTCACAAAAGACAAAGGCTTTGTATAATCAAAGATCAGAAACACCATTTTATTTTTTAATATTTTTTACAATTATAAAAATAATAGAACAAAAAAGGTAAAGTATAGAAGAAAATGAAAAGACAAACATTAATTTTTCTATGATCATTACAGGTGTTTTATGATGTATTTTACCTGGATAAAGCACAAAGCCCATAGTACTTTGCATCCTGCCTTTTTCTTTTAACTTTTATTATCACTTTCCAAGTTGCTACATAGTCTTCATAACTATCAATTTTAATAGTTGACTGGTATTCCTTTGTGCATATAACCATAATTTTAAAATTACATATAATTAATTTTTAATTACACATTCTCCCATTATTCATTAGATTCAATTCAAAGCAAATTTAACTATCAGGAGTGCTATACAATCTGGATTTGCCTATAACTCATGTCCATGTGTCTAATAAACCATAACAATATTCTCTCTTTCATCCATTCTGTCATCTGTTAGATGCAACAATGGTAGCCAATTTGCATGCGTTTTACAAATTATATAGAAATTTATCACAGCTACTAATTATTTGTAAGAAGTGCGGGCATTTGATTGATGGTAACTACTGTGCAACACCTGTAGTGTGCTAATTCTAAAATATGCTACCTTGACCTTTAGCCCTCTTTCACCCTGACCAATCAAAATCAGTCCATCTCTTCCCTGTCCTTCCTACAGCAGTCTGTTAGAATCATTCTCCAGGAGCTTATCCCCTTCTTCTGCCAGTTACCTTCACTTGTGAGCATGCTCCAAACCCCACTCCATCCTCCGTCATAAGCTCTCGGTGGGCAGGAGTGGCTCTCCTATTTTTGGTGGTCCCTGGGAAATTGCTGATGCAGTGCCACCCATGCAGTTGATGGCCGCCAAATGTTATTATGCCCTGATTTTGTTTTTGTCTGCAATGTTTGCAGAAGGCAATATTGAGAAGCATGACGATGTTAAAGATGTTTACTCTCTCGCTTTTCTTTCACCAGTGGGATGGAGTAGGACCTCTTCCAGACTGTGCTGAACCACCAAAAGGGATCCAGATGCTGTGGCACCCATCAATAGTCAAACCCTACCTCACACTGCTCTCTGAGTGCTCAAATCCAGACACGCTGGAAGGGGCGGCAGGCGCCCTGCAGAACTTGGCTGCAGGGAGCTGGAAGGTATGGCCAGTTCATTACAATAAAAATGAAATCTGGAATTATGAGCAAGTCCTCAGAAAATAATGCCAGTCGAGTTTTGAAAAATTCCACTCTAATAAAGATTTTAAGGACATTAGAGAAAAACCAGTTATAATGAACTATTGGACTTAGAAAGGTATGCCTTTTAAAAATTCTTCTTAAAGGCTCAGGAGTCCTTGAAGACCACTACAAACAGAGGAATAGATGGGACTACAGTCATTGAAAATGCTGTGAAATGTTTTCCATTCTGTTTATATAGCTGAGCTACTTTGTTTTCAGGGGAGATTGTGACATGTTGACATTTTCCCAGCACTATCATTAACTGTTAAGGGAGTTAATGCCCAAACACCTTGTATAAAACCACATGTGAGCACTTAAAATGTTGTACCAGGTCCCAGACCCCAAAGAAAAGAACCCCTTGCATTTATAAATTATGGGCTTACAGGGAAGAGTAGTATTTTCAGTTGTCTTTGGAAAAAATGTTAAATATAATATATGATTAGAAAGATGATTAGGAGGGCCTTTTTTTTTTGAGTCCTTATAAACTGACATTATTTCTCATTGATTTTCACAG
This sequence comes from Lepilemur ruficaudatus, assembly GCA_963574885.1. NCBI lineage: Eukaryota > Metazoa > Chordata > Mammalia > Primates > Lepilemuridae > Lepilemur > Lepilemur ruficaudatus. The sequence continues at coordinate 81,674 of CAUYRT010055092.1, forward strand.
AAAATTCTCACCACTCTCATTTTGGGTAGAAATAGAGTCACCATAGCAGAAAATTCTTGAGTTTGGGCACAAATAGTTACATAAGCTAACGTGCCTTGATGTGTGACCTCTTAGAAGAATGAGGGGGTGTGTGGAAAATACCAAGAGAGTTTGTACTTCTGCCAGCCATGTTCCGTTCATTTCATATCAAATCCTGGGATTTGGGATATTCATCAGTCACTGTTTTCTTTGACATTTATTTTCTTTAAAACCACGTTAATGTTGGCGCACAGCCCCAGATAATTTCCAGAAGCTCAGTGCTGTGGGCGTCCCACGCAGTGACCTCAGCAGCGTCACGTAACTGCACCCTCCCTGTTGCTCCTGCTTTCTCGTGTCTGCCTTCTTGTCACTCTTCTCGTCCTCTGTCATCCTTCATTTCCGTTGCTACGGTCCGAGCTGCAGCACTTCCTTCTTTCCCAGGTGTGACATCCCAGCTCTTGGGGCCCAGCCCCTGACAACTCTTTCCACAAAGCTGGCTGCTGATTCATGGACAGGTCTGCCTCTTAGGAATGAACGTAATTGTCTTCCTTGCCCACAAGACATCCCTAATGCTGTACTGAAAGAATTCTAGTTGGGCTGGGCTTAAGCTGAAGACACACCTCTTGCCTTCAAACAGAAATGGGTGGAGAAAAACTTCAAAAGCAGGGCTTCCCTGGGCAGAAGTCCAGAACATAGACTTACAGGATTAGGAAAGAGATGCTAAGGGAAATTGCTTCCTTACACTAGCCCTTATATCTATGTCCCTCTGAATTTGGCATGGCCTGGGAAGCTTTGACTTAAATCACAATTCAAACCCAGGCTCCACCTTTCCTGACTATGGTGAGCCTGGGCAACTTATAGCACCTCATTGCCTCTCAGATGCGTCATTTTTAGACAAAGATCAAGGCTGCCTCATTCTGCATCATGCAGAGCAATCACAACATAGGACGCAAAGATGGGAGCAAGATGTTACAGGTCAAGGGATTGTTACTGTATGTCCTAAGAGCACTCTCACCTTCAAATCCCCACCCAGCTCCCCCTGCCTTGTAGTACTAGCTGGACAGGCATGGGCTGCAAGGCATGAGTCTGATGAGACACAAGATCTAGATGATGGCAAAATAAGGGTACCGTCTTAAGATATAATTTCTGTTTATTTTAACCAATTATCATTTTCCTTGAGAAATATTTAGATCATTATCACAACAACTTAAAAATGGAGAAATGTCTTTAGGCACCAGAAGATTTTGAATGTAAGACTTTAGCCTTTAAACTCTCAATTCCATATGTCCAAAAAGTTAAGTAGAAATAGGAAAAATATACAAAAGACCCAAATCAAACATCTAAAGTTGAAAGCATGGTGTCTGAAATAAAAATGAGATTAGGGAGTGAGATTAACAGCAGATTAAATAATACAGAAGAAACGATTAATGAACTTGAAGACAGTAATGGAAATGATCCAAGACGAAACACAAAGAAAAAAGAAAAAAAATGTACAGGCCATCGGTGAGCTTCAAGTGGCCCGATATATGTGGGAATGGAGTCCCCAAATGAGAGGACAGAGAAAAGGGGACAAAAACAGAAAAAAATATTTAAAGAAATAATGGCGGAAATTTTTCTAAATTTAATGAAAACAAACCCACAGATCTAAGCAGCTCAAGGAACCCTAAGCACAAGAAACATGAAGAAACTATACCAAGGTACATTATAATCAAATTGCACAAAATCAGTATTAAAGAAAAAAAATCTTAAGAGCCTATCACAAGAATGGAAAAACAAACACCACGTGTACTCGTTATTAAATAGGAGCATACTGATCAGCACTCATGTGCACAGATGGAAGTAAAACTCAACGGAAATCATGCAGGTGGGAGGGGGCAGGGGAATGGGTGAAATCATACCTAACAGGTACAGTGTACGCTATCTGGGTGATGGGCACACTTACAACTTTGACTCAAGCAGTATAAAAGCAATCCATGTAACCAAAACATTTGTACCCCCATAATATTTTGAATTTTTTTAAAAACCCACAATAATAAAAAGCATAAAAATAGCAAAAATTACAAATTATACTTCACGATGTCAAAATCTTAAATTACAAGTGTTTAAATAATGCAGAAATTATAAAATTCTCTCTTTTGCAAATTTGTCAATAAGTATTTTAATACAATTTAGCCTATTCCAAAAAAAAAGTAGCCAGAGAAAAAAGACACATTATGTACAAAGAACTGCACCACGTCTAAAGACCAAATTTAATAATCAGTGTCACCAATTATTTCTTCCTTCATACAAGTCTTTCTGAGCTACCAAGACTGTCCTGTAAAAGAGAATCTGGTCTAGAAGCCCCTTCCAGGCAGAAGTCAAGTCCCATTTATCTCTTTGTGCCCACTGCTCAGCCTGTGCTTGGCTGAAAGTTTAACTACCATCTGTGTCCGCACGTCTTTCTTGTGGATAGCAGTCTTTTCTATTTATAAACATCTCCCAGTGAATAAGAATTTAGTAGCACATATTATGTACCAGGCCATCCTCAGATAGTCACATTTTAGGAGCCTTTATTTGGTTCTTTGATTCAGATGGCAATGTGCTATCAGCACAATATATTCATAAAATTGATAGAGAGGAGTTGTGCAAGAAAGTTTTCTTTTCAGCATCCAGGCTCAGCAGTGCTTTGCAGGGTGCAGATTTGGTAGCACTGCCCAATTCTGCAGCTCCCGTGGTGCTGAACTTCCTGTGTCAGTTAGAAGGCTCCGTGTCCCAGGGGCAACTGGGCCAGCTGGGAGAGCTGCCGAGATACGGCGGATCTTTAGGTGTTGGAGTAAGAAGATAAGTTTAAAAAATTTTTACTATTTTTATATTTTAAAATCCTCTTCCACTTTGGTTTATTATATCATGAGAATAAGGAAGACACATGATAATCATTCTTGGTATTTTCTGGCAATAAAATCTTGCTGACTGTTTTCAGTACACAAACCTGTACATGAGTTTAGCAAGTTTTCCCCAGTGTGAAATCTATCTCCGCATATCCAGAGAGAATTAATTTGGTAAATTTTCCACTGCTAAGACAGTAGAGACTGCTAAGAAGGAGGCAGAGGGGTCTGGATTAGTCAAAGTCAACCCCACAAAAGGTGTTCTGTGTCTTAGACAAAGTGTGACAACTATGATCATTGGATTTCCCAGTCCACGTTGGATTCCCATCAAGTTACAAAATGTGAAGAGAACCTCTAATAAGCAGGCACACAGATCCATCATGAGAAGGAGGAGTGGATACCCTGATGGCAAAGAGAAAAGACAGAAGAGTTAGAAAAGTTAAATGCAAGAACGTAAGAAAGAAAACTGTCAGAGACCATTCAATGTCTCGGCTGTCCCATATATTCTAATAACTCATGGTCATAATGCTGACCATCTGCCACCAAGAAAATGTGAAATTATTACTAGTAATTTTAGAAGATAGAAAGCATTTAAGAATGATTTCCATCCCAATGCTTAAAGTAGAATTTTGACTCTTAGGATGTCAATCCTACTTATAAGAAGCTCTGCTTCCTTAATAATCCCAGACAAATGGAATAGTTCTTAGGCAAGGCCAGGAACTGCTTAGGAATATTTGTGAGTAGTTATAAATATGTACATACTTACATAAGAGTTTTCTTATCAACATAGAAGAACACAAGCATGTATGGGAGTCAATCATGTTATCATTATCTATTCATATTATATAATTTATTAGTTTGCCATATTACATGGCAACAGAGGGTAGACAATTCTTAGTGAAGATTCTAGAAGATTATCATTAAGCCAAACACTGATAAATTATTATGATTTCAAGAAAATTGAGAATGAATTGTACATAAGCCAAGCAGAGAAATTCTTACTTAAAAAAAGAGAATTTCAGGAAAAAAACTTCTGAATAATTAAAAGAGCCAGCCCCTGCTGTTGGGCATCGCACGCAATGAGACCAGTGCCGGCGGAGCCAGTGCCGAGTTCTGCGTCCAGTGCAGCTTGACTTCTGAGCAGGTGAGAAAGCACTACCTGAGTGGGGGACCCGAGGCCCATGAATCTACAGGAATCCTCTTTGTGGAGACACAAAACGTGCAGAGATTGCAGGAGACTGAGATGTGGGCTGAGCTCTGCCCCTCCGCCAAAGGCGCTATTCTCCTCTACAACCGGTCCAGGGAAGTCCAACCTGACTGGCCCTAGGGTCCACAGCCCTACCACCAGCGCTCTGAAGACAATAAAAGACTTTATTCTTTGAAAAAAATAATAATAGTAATTAAAAGATTGATTTAGGATACACAAAGGCATCAAGTTTCATACAGACAGTGTTACCATCTGAAATCTAGTGCTTGAAGAATGTGTTTTTATAGTAACTGTTGAAATTTAGTGGGATTTCTTTAGTGTTCCTAACTTTTTATGATCCAACAAAAACAGAAATGTGGAAGTAAAGCACCAGGATTTTGCATGGAGACAGCCTTTTATAGACCTCATCATCTGAAACAATAACTCCTCTTTATGGGAAGATCGTGCACACTCTCTTTCTGTGACAAATTGACTAGCAAACTAGTTCTTCATAATGGCCCTAAATACTTCTTAAACTTTAAAATACTCATTACTTGGTTTATGAGCATCAGAAAAACATAATGGTGTTATGGCAGAAGCAAAGTGATAAATGTTTTTCATAACCAGTGCGGACTTCAGTTACCTTTTTCTCCTTTACAGTATAATGATTTTGTTTGTGGCAGAATATTAAAACAATAGGATATAATAGTTTCAGGATTTCTAACATGTGAATGAATGTTCTTCTAACTCCCATTTATGGATTATTTCTATTTCACTTGAACTTTATGAAAGCCCAGGGTTTTAACTATAGAAATATATCTGTACTATGAAACCAAATGTTTTAGGTATCTTTGTAAAGTCAGTTTTCCCCCTAAAATGTGACTATTCTCATAGTGTCTATTATTTGCCCATTTATTTTAAAACAAGATAGAATAGAGAAATGCCTGGATATTAGTCTGCTTCTGTTTAATGAGCTAACATAATAGCAATGTAGACTTAGTGAAGAAGGAAACAGAATCTCTGCCCATGTGGCCCAAATGAATAAAAAATGCAAGAGACCTGGGAAATTTGAGACTCACCCTTTGAGACAGGAATGACAGCCTTGAATTTAGCATAGCTTAGCAGTTAGTATATCATGTAAAAAGTGAGCCAGGGCAGATAGTGGAGTTGATCCAAAAGGGTCAACAGTTTCCACACAAAATAACTGCATTCTAAAACAAAGCTTTAAGATATCTGTAAGAATGCAAAAATATCAAGCACCCAACAAATTAAGAATGCCTGGCATTCAATTGAAAATCTCCCTGTAAGCAAATAAGAAAATGCAATCCATAGTGAGGAGAAAAATCAATCAGAACTGACATAGATGTTAAAATTAGCAAACAAGCAGTGATTATAACTGTATTCCATTCGTTCAAAAAGTTTAAAAAGTTACACATGGAAAATGTATAAGAGATCCAAATAAAACTTTGGGGATTAAAAATTCAATGTCTAATATGAAAAATACATGGGATGAGATTAAAAGCAGAGTAAACATTGCGGAAGAAAAGACAAATGAACTTGAAGGCAACAGTAGAAGCTACCCAAAATGAAACACAGAAAGAAAAACCAAATGAACAAAAACTAGGACAGATCATCAGTGAGTGTCAAGTGTCCTGAGGTATGCGTAAGTGTAGTCCCAAATGGGAGGAGAGATAAAGTAGGAAGGGAACAGAAAAAAATTGAAGAAATAATGGTGGAAAATTTTCCAAATTTAATGAAAACTCACAGGTCCAAGAAGCTTAAGTAACACCAAGCACACGAAATGTGAAGAAACTATACTAAGGCGCATCATAATCAAATTGGTCAACATCAGTAATAAAGAGAAAATCGTAAAAGCAGCCAGAGAACAACAACAACAAAATGTTTCATGCAAAGATAAGGAAGACAGCAGATTTCTTCTCATCAGCAACCGTGCCCGTGAGACGAGAGGGAGGCAACGTCTTTAAAGCACTAAAGAAACAGGTGAACCTGTTGGGCTCAAAGATAAATTAAGTTGATTTTAGTTTGCTATCTATCAGACACAACCTGTCCTTGAAGGAAACTCCCAGGCCACCAATTACACTTAGAGTAGTTGTCAAACTATCCGTGAATGAAACCCCTTCTTGAGCCCAGTGTTAAGACATGGGCTAACCTGGGGACTGATGTCTTCGATCACCTGGGTAACCACGCCGGGGCAGAATTCTAGCATAGAAACTTAGTTGAGTTGATACAGCGTGATCAGAGCTACGGTGGCTCAGGACGTGACACCTCAATTTATTGTTCTTTCAGTCCCAGAGACAAACAAGTCAACCCTGAGTCAAAGGTTCTAGCACCACACATGGCGGCCACAGAATGAAGGGATTAATTTGGCTTTAGAAAAGACTCCCAGAGCAGCACGTGATCACTTCAAACTCTGATAGTCCTTTTGCGGAAGTGGTGAGAATATGTTGGCCCATCAGTAACTGTGGTGGCTTTGATCCTTTTTGCATAGTTCCTTTCAGTGGAGCGTGCTGGTCTTAAAACATAAGCACTTGATGCAGAAAATCTACCCAACGTCTTCCTTCATCAGTAAAACATTTTTTAAATCTCCAACTGTGGGCCAGAAACTAGAAGACAATTGAGATAAAGAGATGAATATGACTTAGTCTCTTCTCTTACAATACAATAAACATGTAAATAAAAAGTTCAGGATACATGTGTTCATGCAAAGCTGAAAATATTAATGTCATCATGGAGGATAGCAGTGTGCAGAACCATGAGGTGTCCATGAGATCACTTTTACAAGGAAGTGACATCACGAGTTAAAACCTTAGAGCTAGGATTCAGTGACTTAAAGGTCATTTTGATGTTAGATTATTATTTAGGGCAATGTTAGCTGCTATAAAAAAGAGATCCCCAAATATGCAAGGGCTCAAGAGAGATAAAAGGTAGAAGTTATTTTCTCCTGATGTCACAGTGAAGGGTAGGTGTTTAAGGCAGGAAGCTCCCCTCCATGAATTAATTCACCCAGGCTAGCAGGTGCTCTGCTGTCTTCAACATGCGACGTACAAGGCTCCTCTTGTTATCACCATCCACCAGCTGGAAACAAAACAGAAAAAAACAAAACAAGTCCACGACAAGAAATGTTCTCCTGTTAAAGTCAAGATCACACCTGTATGTCTTTCCTCATAATCCTGCCCAGCTTCCAGACTCCGGTAGACAGATGCTTCCATGAAGTCATACCCCACCAACAATGAACAATAATTTGCAGTGAGGCAATCTAAATCCAGATTTAAGGAAAATAAAATTCTCTCTTCCACAGAGACAAAGGTTTGATAATATATTCAATTTATGTTACAGAATAAAACAATATCTTAGTAAAGAGTAATCGCATTCGAGTTACTGTACTACTAATAGGGCTTCGGCAAAACTGTGCTTTATACTTGCAAGACTGAAAGAGCCCATCAACCTGGTCCCTCCAGACTGTGCCCTACAGACAAATTTCAGATTCCCCCTCCCCATCACCAAAAGGAAGAAATTGCTTAATATCACAAAAATGGCATGTTTTTTGGCTCCAAAAGAAAAATACAAAGTCCAGCCCTCCTCCACCCTTGAGACACCATGTTTAAAAGGGAAAAAAAAGGATAAAGAAAAAGTTTTCTGATTTGGTAACTATTAAGCCAGAACAAGAAACAACTGAATTACTTTTACTTTCTCACATTGGATAAAAAGTATCGCGGCAGCTGCCACGTCTGGAATGCACCGGCTCAGAGCCTGCACCTCTCAATCACCGTTCTCATCGTCGTTTCGGAGGCAGGAGTGTTAGCAGTTTCATTCTGAGCCTCCACTGTGGTCAGTTTCCCCTTCTCAGTGGTGTGTTCACGCAGCATGGTTACTAAGGCACACGCAGGGGCCTCAGGGCAAGATCCGTGGCAGGCAGCCTGAGTGTCATACCATGCAATGCCTGTCATCTAACAAGGTCGTGTTAGCTTCCCAAATGGCATTTCTAACTGCCAGTTGCACACAGTGATGGCATCTCTAATATTTGATTACATTCACAATTTGAAAAAAAACTTTCTGTATTTAAAAAGGTTCTTTTTTTGGAGACATTTTTCAAAATCGAAAATTACTGATCCTTAAGATCGCTTGAGAGTTGGGGACAGGTATACGTATTATTGTTTGTTTAGTGAACGTTTCCTCTGTGTCACTTTTGCCTGTACTGACCTTCTTTATTTGTTCTCACTGCAAAAGTGCATCTAAATGCTTTTTCCCCAGGAACTTCTCTTGCTTTGACATTAATATTTTCAGCATTGCATGAACACATGCGGTAAAACTGTCTTTGCCACAAACGTGACTTACATTTTTAAAATGCAGACAGAAAATGAAACACTTAAATATGCGATAGCTGCCATTACCTTAATGGAAGTTTTTTATTTATTAAGTTGATGCATGGCTTTACTAACATAAGAGAATTCTTCACGAGTCATCTTGATTAGAGATAACCACTTTTCGAAATGGGTTTTGAAATTTTGGAAAATAAAAATACACAAGTCTATAAGAAACCTGAATTTAAAGAGCTGACACCTGTAGCTTATGTCCATTGCAGAGCAACCCCAGTATTGGAAGGGCCTTGTGCTAACACCGCCCAGCTGCTTCATAAATCCTATCGCAGCCACCAAGTTCTTTTCCAACTGGAAGGACTTGGTAATTCAGATCGTAGTCCACTGTAGACAGAATGATGTGAGGCATACCACAAAAGCCACATGGTTCCTGAATATTCTGAGCATTCTTTTTGTAGTAAACTGCTGAAAAATAAGACTGATTAAGTTTTTTGGAGGATGCGGTAGTTTCTGCCCTCTTATCATGAGAGTGAGATGCCGTGGTAAATAATATGGTATTGTAAATAAATTCAGAAACGCTTCTCAGAATCTTGTGTAATCTGAGCCAAATTCACTGTATATATTTTCTCATTTTATAGCTTTAGGGCTTCAAGCACATTGTGGCCCTGTGGCACCACACCATGCTAAAATGCTTCTGAAAGATGTAATTATGTTTGGAAGAGTTTGGTTTTGAAATGTGGCTTTTCTTTACCAGGTCAAAAAAATGGGGAAATAGCTAATTTGATAAAGAAAGTCAATGACAAAATGATCATTTAGCAAAACCATTTAATTGCAGACTCTACTTCTAAAGCAAGAATACTTTTAAAGTGTAGAGAATTCATCAACAAATTCAGAATTTTATCACTATAGTGGGCTCAGCCTCAGAAGAGAATATTTAGTACTTAAAAGAGGATGCTATCTTTAGTAATTTAAAAAATTATTAAGATTTCAAGAGGGAAAAACCCAGTTAAATTACAGTGTTAATCTCCTTTTAAGAATATAAATCAGCCTTAATGGAATTGCCTCAGCTTCAACAGGGAAGAAATTTTGGGAAAAATTATAGTCATCAAATGTGATTATAACTGGGCTGGGATTTTTATTTTATCTTATTACTATTTTGAGGGGACAGGCTCTCACTCTGGCACCCAGGCTGGAGTGCAGTGGCACCATCATTGCTCACTGTAGTCTCACTCAAGTGATCCTCCTGCCTCCGTCTCCCATGTAGCTAGGACTACAGACACGTGCTACCACACTCAGCTAATTTTTTAAATTTTTTGTAGAGAGGGGTCTTAGTGTGTTGCCCAGGCTAGTCTCAAATTCCTGTCCTCGGGTGATCCTCCTGCCTCAGCCTCCCAAAATGCTGGGATTACAGATGTGAGCCACCGTGCCCAGCCTCTAAAGCTTGCTTCTTGCTTCTGCCTGGTTTGGGCTGGGATTTTTAAAAGTCAAGCACCACATTAGAATGAGGCAGACTGGGTTTAAAGGGGTGAGCCAACTCCTCAATACATACAACTAGGAACTTTATTGGACACAAATTCATGTGCAAGTAACTTTATTTTATTAATTTACTTTAGGTTCATCTTTGAGCCCTCATTTTGCTGAAGGAAAAAAAAATAACAAACACTAAATCTAAACTTTTCTAGGTAAACTCAGACAAATGCAGTCATTTCCCAATCGCTTCAGGCTTAGAACATGGCCACATTTATGCTCGTGAGCCCTCATCCTCTCCTGCACCTGCAATGCATAGCCCTGCACAGGGGCTGGGGGTGGGGTGTCCATGTCTCAATCTGGAATCATCTCTCTTCCCTGCTGCCTCTTGCCCAGGACATACGTGGACATGGTGACTGGGGAATGAACCATCTCTGGTCCAAGGTGCTCTCTTGGCTCACACCTGCCCCCTGCTTATTGAGCTCTGCTGAGATGCTGCCACATGCTTTCCTTAACCCAGAGAGGCACCGTCCATGCCCGCCACTCTGACATGTCACCTCCTTCCTAGCCAAGTAACCCCTCTGCAGCCCTGAGTCGGTAGCTTCTCTTCCTCAGCTAACTTACACCCCTGACCCATTCAAGACATGGAAACCCTCGAGGGCTGCCCCCTGTAACTCTGGGGTCACAGGAACCATCCCCAGCCTCTCCAGTCCAGCATCCACATTGCCATTCCCACTCTGTGGCTCCTACTTCACGATGGCACAGGTGACGCTATGGAGTCTTACCCAGCCATTGCTATCATCCAAGAAGGGCAACAGAGCTTCTGTTGATGCTCTGCTCTCCCATCTTCAAGGAGGATTTTATCATCAGCCTCCTCACCCATAGAGGGGGCCTGCCCAGGGGTGTTCCAGGTACCAGGTGGCAGCCCCCCAGTGATGCTGCCACCACATTTCTTGCTTCCTCTCCCAACTGCATCCTTTCCCTGCCCAGCTTGGAAGCTCTGTACAAATCACGGAGAGGGCAAGTTGTTTTCTGCCTATTCTAGTCCCAGTTCAACTATATCCTATCTTTTACCTGGATCTGTGCCCTCTAGCCTTAAACACTAACCCTGTGCCGCTTTCTTCTCTCTCCCATTCTGGCAACACCTTGTTGGACCAAATAATGGCCTGAACCTTTCCTCAGAAAGAGACATGGACAAGGAGGAGGAGGCATATGGCATTTATTGCCCCCAAACATCGTCCTGTTGCACACTGACAGGAATGGGAAATTCCAATTATACATGACTCGTGTATCAGACCTACTAAATCTGGGCAAGTTGTCCTCAAGACTCTAGGTTGCAATCTCCAGTAGCTCTATTAACAGAACTCAAAGGGTCTTTAACTCAGGAGTTTAGAGGTGTGCCAAATGAGTTATTTGAAACCCAAAATGTTAATAATAAAATGAAGACTAAGGTTAATTGGTGGGTTTGTAAGGTATTACATCAACTGTGAGTCGGCGTTTATAATTTATACTGTCTTTCTGAGAGGCAGAAGAGAATAGAGGTTGAACACACCCACTCTGGGGCAGTGGCCTCCGGATTCAAGACCTGGTTGAGCATTTGCAGTATACATGACCTTGTGCACCTCCCTTTTATCATCTACAGAATAGGAATAACAGTAGTACCTACCACACAGAGTTGAGATGAAAATTAAGTGAGTTAATACGTGTAAAGAAATTAGAACAGCATCTGGAAAATGGTTTAAATATTAAGAGATGTGAGCTGGTATTATTTTGAAGGTTTATAACCCTCCTGAGGCCCTCATTGGGAAAGCACTTTCCCAAGAACAGTTTAAGTCACATTTCTGTCCTGTTCTTCGTGTGGGCCAGATCTTCCTCCTCTTCCTCTTTCTCCTCTCCTTCCACTTCCTCTCCCTCTTCTTCCTTCTCCTCCTCCTCCTCTGCTTGTTCCTTCTTCTCCCCTTCCTGCTTCTCTTCCTTCTCCTTTCTTGGAATCACTGAGCATCCTGTCTTGAGCTCATGGGCCAGTCTTTCTGAGGGCATCCTGGTTCACTCCTGACTCGTCCCTTACCTCTGCATGGGCGTGCTCAATGCATGGTGTGCTCATTCTGTTTGCAAAACATCAATATTCAATCCAAAGATCTCCACCTCAACCACTACAAGACATGGTACATTTTTCTCCATTGTTTGTCTATTGTTATGCCAGTAATGCTCCTACTTCAGTTTCTATTAAAACTCTTGGCAACCCATGCACTTTTCTAATTACCAGAGGGCCAACTGTGCTCCCCAAGGCAGCTCACTCTCCTGCAGAAGAACTTTATCTGAGCCTCGCGTTTCTATGCTGAGTGTACCTGTGAAACATTCCCCATTTCCCAAGTACCTTTGCCTATAGCAGGCTTTTCTCTCTTTCAGCCTGGGTGCTGCCTTTTAACTCCTTCTTGCTAGGTTACGCACATGGGTTGCACATTACCTGCTCCAGAATTGGTAAGAATTGCTTCCTTAAAAAGCATGGTGAGCATATATCTATGAGTGTCAAGAAAACTGCAAACTTGCACTGTCTGTTGAATGAAATCTAAATAATTTATTCTGAGCTGTCACATATTATAGTAATATTTGAAATTGTCCACACACACGCAGACGTACACACAACTAAAAATTTCAAAATAAAAATTATTTTCTATGCATCAGTCATATAAATATCAAATCTGTTGTCTGGTTACCCCTTTTCTCTTCGAGAGAACATATCACTGTTGATCATTTTCTCATATCAAAAATGTGTATCTATAACTCATACACATTTTTGGCTCAATGTAGCCATTTTTTTTTTTTTTTTTTTTTTGGTTACTCTCAAGTCAGTTCCTAGCAAAGCTGAAGGACTCTCATTCTTCTCCAAAGCCAAGTGATCTTTCTGTTCAACATCGGAGGATGTAATAGCTGGATGTCTAAGAAGGACAAAGTTATATCCATTTTTTCCTGGCTCATTTAGTATATGGCCAGGTTCTCCTCTTCTAGGTTTAGAAGGACAGAGAGGGAGGGCTAGGTGGTGTCTGGGTGACTGAGCACAGAGGATCAGGAGAGAAGGAATGAGATGACGGCGGAGGGGAATAATGGCGATAGCACAACGAGAGTCAGATATGGAGTAACAAGATCCAGGGTCAGGGACACAGGTAGCTTCTGTGGGCAGATTATTTTACATCTTTGTGTCTAAATTTCCCTCCACCTAAAAAATAATGATTCCAACCTCCCCAGGGTTTGGAGAACTAGAAGAGATCACAAATGTATAAGCCAGGTTCAGGAAGCCTGGAATATAGTGGTGCTAGGGAAGAGGTCTTCTTTAGGGCTCATGCTTCAGCCTGCCTAGGATGCTGGAATATTCCCCACATCTCTCATAGGTCAAACATATCTCCCCAGTGTTACAATGTATTGTTGATGTTCACCTTGCAATATGTCAATGTTGACCCCATCCTCTGATTTCCATTCTCTTCCTTTTTCTAACTTCTCCTCTTAGTTTTAGGGAGGAGCCCAACAATGAGCGGGCTGCATAAACTCAGGTTTTCAGTCTTTCCCAGAAGGGCATCAGGAATAGGGAAGGCAGACATGTCCAGAGGAAATCATGTTTCGGCATGTCGGTCAAATGTACCAACGGAAGTTGGCATTTGGTACCAGGAAAAAGGACTTCCTCCCTGGGAAGGCACATCAGTTCCAGGGACCCAAATCCCAATAAGTGGTTTTGAAACCTCACTGTTTTTCCATGTCTAAGACTTCCTGACCATTCATTTCTTTGCTTCCTGAAAGTGGGGCTGTCAAATAGGTCACTGCAGCCAAGAGACACTTTAATGAGTTTTGTTTTCTTCCCTCTCCCCTCAGGCTTCCTAGAGCTTGAGGCATAAAGTGTGGGGGCAAGAGAAAAGCCTCTGGTATGAGTTGATGGTGATAAGAAACTATGTGAATGTGACTTCTAACGTAGGACAGGATGAAGTTGTTTGTTTTTTTAATCTCATATTTCATGCAGGGCTGGGCTGAGGATGTGGCAGGCATGGCGTATGCCCTACGTTCACTGCCAGAGGGTGCTCCCTGCCTGCCACAGGTGAGAGCCGGCTCTGGGGCACCTGTCCCAATGGGGGAGGGGGGTGGAGAGGGCCCGGCGGGGGTGGGGTGGGGAAGGACTGGTCCCCAGGAGGACCCTGCCACAGAATCTACAACTTCATTTCATGAATGTCATTTATCAGATCATAAATGACATTGTGACAGGTTTAAACCCTTATATTTGTAGATTCGTATACCTATTCCATTCTCTTCTCTGGGACACTGTAGAAGACTATAAAGCATACATACACAAATGTCTGAAAATCTGGGCTGGCATCCCATTAAATGAATGGGAATGCTTTATCATCCTGATATTGCAGATACATTTTGATAGGAAGTGTTAGCTGTGTCCCATTAAGGCCAGCAACCACCAACCCAAAACAAATTGCCTGTCTTATTTTACAACTAAGACATCGAATTATGGCCCTTGACATGATGATATATTTTGATCTTAATGTTTTTAAAAAATGATTTTACAATTTGCACTCTTCATTATCAATGTCATATTTACAAGTCCTCACCCCTACCTTTTTCTGATTCATTTAGTCTATATTCCCCAGCTGACTTATTGACTTATGTTCTGCAACTCATCTCTGTGCCCCTACTCCAAAGTCAAAGCTCTCTTTTTTTAAGAGAGCACCCACATGCAACCCATTCTCATTTTCTACTTTTTAAGTGTTCTTTTTTTTTTATTGCTTTTAATGTCACTAGGCATACCTGCCTGTCCCAAACCTCCACATCTTAAAGTGTCAAGTGTCCACATCACACAAATAGCTTTCAAACTCAAGTGCCAAAAACACTGTCACAAGAGAAACCAAGTGTGGTTCACTGATTAACCCTGAAACCTGTATCATATGTTGAAGGCAAAAAATAAAGTTAAAAAGTTTAAATGCATGTCTAACCTATTCAACCTATTCTACAAATAGGTCTTGGTAATCCAACCTCTTTGGCACCTGTAAACAGCCGTCTGAAAATGCAAACATGCTATTTGCACATGAGCTTCCCCTCTTAACATCCTCCGCCTTCCCTCTTTCTGCAGTGGTCAGTATACATCCGAGCTGCTGTCCGAAAAGAGAAAGGCCTGCCCATCCTTGTGGAGCTGCTCCGAATAGACAATGACCGCGTGGTGTGTGCGGTGGCCACGGCGCTCCGGAACATGGCCTTGGACGTCAGAAATAAGGAACTCATCGGTACGTTCCCTCCGATTCACAGCATCGCAGGTTTTACGTGACGGTATTTCCTTGCGGGGTGCGTGCGGTTGAAACCATGTGCAGAGCATCTGCTTACGCAGAAACAGTCCACTTGCCACAGGCCTCGTTTTTTTTTTCCAGCTCTCCTTCTAGTTTAAATCCAATGCACTGATTTATCTTTTAGGATTTAGAAGAAAATGCGATGTGTGTTGACCTTTCTAATCCTTGCAAATTAAAAAGGACCGCAGTGCTCAGCACTTGATACCGTCGTCCCCATCCTCTGAGTCTCTGTCAGCCTGTTTGTTTGCTCCCCGTGTGGTGAGCTGAGGAATTCCGATAAGATATACATTACTTTTCTTCCTCTCTCTGTTTTTAATTTATGAATGAGACCATACTGTGGCTCTTTAATCCTTTTTTTTTAATCACTTCCCTTTAATTTGGTATTCAAAACATACAGAGGATCTTTCATTGCCGAAGTATTAAAGAGGTACTACATTCACCTACCTATTCAACAAAATTTATTCATGACCTACTTTGTTCCATGCCTGTTTTAGGCCCAGTGATTATATCAATGAGCAAAACAGGCAGAAAGCTCTGCCCTTGTGGAGTTTACGTTTGAGAGGGGCAGATGTATAAGAAGCAAAATGAACAAACGAATTACATGCTGTGTTAGAAAAATTCTATGGGGAAAATAAATGGAGCTGGGTAAAGAGGCCTGTAATTGGGGAGTTGCAGGGTTTTGGGGTCTTTTTAATTGAGTTGAAATTCACATAACATCAAACTGACCATTTTAAGGGCACCATTCAGTGGTATTTAGAATATTGGACAGCAGTGTTGGACAACTATCACCTATATCAAGTTCCAACACGTTTTCATCGCCCTGCAGGCAAACCGTGGACCCGTTAGCAGTCACTCTCCATCCCTGTCCCCAGCCCCTGGCAGCCACCAGTGTGCTCTCTGCCTGTGGATTTCCTGTTCTGGACATTTCATATAAATGGAATGATACAATATAGGACCTTTGTGTCTGGCTGTATTCACTTAGCATAAGGATTGTGATTTTATTTTATTTTTGATTGTAAGCTGAAAGATTACATATATTCATGGGGCACAAAGAGATATTATAATATACAGGTTAAACATCTCTAATCCAAAAATCCAAAATCTGAAAATTTTTAAGTGCTAACATGATGCTTCAAAGAGCATCTCAGATTTTGGATTTTCAGATTGGGGATGCTCAACTGGTATATATTCTGAAAATATTCCAAAATCTGAAAGAATCTGAAATCTAAAACAATTCTTGTCCCAAGCATTTTGGATAAAGGATATGTAACCTGTATTCATACAATGTGGAATGATTAAATCAACCTAATTAACATATCTATCTCCTCAAATAATTATCATATTTTTGTGGTGAGAACATTTGAAAATATCCTCTTAGCAATTTTGAAATATAAAATACTTTATTACTAAC
Source organism: Lepilemur ruficaudatus (assembly GCA_963574885.1). Taxonomy (NCBI): domain Eukaryota; kingdom Metazoa; phylum Chordata; class Mammalia; order Primates; family Lepilemuridae; genus Lepilemur; species Lepilemur ruficaudatus. The sequence continues at coordinate 98,290 of CAUYRT010055092.1, forward strand.
TATAGTCCCATATGTGCAATAAATCGCAAAAATCCTATTCCTTCCGTCTAACTGAAACTTTGTACCCTTCTATTCTTTCCGTCTCCTAGCCTCTGGTAACCACCATTTTATTCTCTGCTTCTGTAAATTTACTTGTTTTCGGTTCTACATGTAAGTGAGATCATGTAGTGTTTGTCCTTCTGTGCCTGGCTTATTGCACTTAGCATAATGTCCTCCAGGTTCATCCATGTTGTTGTAAAGGATTTCCTTCCTTTTTATGGCTGAGTAGTATTCCATTGTGTATGAACACCACATTTTCTTTATCCGTTTACCCATTAATGGACACTTGTTTTTTTTCTATACTTTGGCTATTGTGAATAATGATGCAGTGATCACGGGAGTACAAATACCTCTTCAACGTACTGATTTAAAATCCTTTCGCTGTATACCCAGAACTGGGATTGTTGGATCGTAGGGTAATTCTATTGTTAGTTTTTTATAGAATCTTCATACAGTTTTTTCTAATCAATACAGTAATGGCTGAACTAATACACATTCCCACTAACAGTGTGCAAGGGTTCCCTTTTCTCCGCATCCTCACCAACTCTTGTTATCTTTTGTCTTTTTGATAATAGCTATTCTGACAGGTGTGAAGTGATAGCTCATTGTAGCTAATTTGCATTTCTGTAGAGATTGGTGATGTTGAGCCTTTTTTCATGTATCCATTGGCCATTTGTACATCTTCTTAGTCACGTCCTTCACCCATTTTTAAATTGCGTCATTTGGTTTTCAACATTGAATTGTTTGAATTCTTTATATATTTTGAATATTAGCCCCTTATTAGGTTAATGGCTCACAGATATTTTCTCCCACTCTGTTAATTGTTTCCTTTACTGTACAGAAGCGTTTTAGTTTGATATAATCCTGTTTGTCTATTTTTGCTTTTGTTGCCTTAGCTTTTAGAATCAAACCCAAAGAATCATTGCCCAGGCCAATGTTGTATAGCTTTTCCCCTATATTTTCTCCTAGTAATTTTATAGTTTCAGGTCTTGTGTTTAAGTCTTTAATCCATTTTGAGTTGATTTTTGTGTATGGTGTGAGATAAGGGCCTAATTTTATTCTTCCAGGCAAATGAATTCTTTTATGTGGATATCCAGTTCAAGGTTGTGATTTTAAATGGGAGGTCAAGGTAGGAGTGGTTGGGAAAATAGCACTTGAGACTTAAGGAGGTGAGAGAGGTGGCCATGCAGATATTTGGGGGAAAAATAATCCATAGTGAAGTAGCAGCCCGTGCAGATCACTGGGGTGGGAGCTGGGAGGGAGCAGTGGGCTCTAGGCCTCCAAGGGGCCTCAAGAGCCTGGTAGAGTGAGTGGTGGAAGCCCGGGTCAGAGAGCCTTCTGGTGCCCACCTCTGTAGGTGGGAAGGTGCCCAGGCCAGGGATGATTGATATCCTGGAGAAGGATGAACCTACAGGGACTTCCTGGGAAATGGCACAAGTTCCCACACACCCCTGTCCTGACTGGTAGGCATCTGGTACTAAGGATATTCTTTCTCTAGGGTTGCTGGTCAGATGACAGTGTGGAGTCTAGCAGCCTGACTGCAGGTAACAGGTGTTAGTGGGCAGCATCTGGAGGCCGAGCACAGGGAGCTGGACAAGCCACAATGCAAAGGTCCAGGGTTATCTGGGGAACTGGGAGAAATGAGGTGACAGTAGGAAGAGGGGCAAGACTCCATTCCTGGGGCAACTGGAAGACTGATGAGGGCCCAGACTTCAAACACACAGTTTTCATAGACATTTGGGTTTGTTTCCTCTATCCAAATTCCAGAGTGTGGTGTACTAAGCCTTTGGTGATGTTGGAAGCAGACACCTTTCTTCCTGGCATTTTGCAATATCCATCATATCCTCCAATAAAAAAAAAGTATTTGCAGCTCTTCAGCATTTATTTATTCACAAAAGCAGACAGCAAATCTGTGTCTGATAAAAGCAATTATTCATCATACTTGCAATACCTCATGAGACAGGAAATAAACTTGCAATATGTTATATATATTTAGTTTGAGTTTAATATAAATGTTGTTTGTGTATTTTGTATCTTTTGTATATTTAAAATAGATCTTTAGTTCAAAAGTTCAAGGTACCCTCTCCACATACTCTTTTCTTTTCCTTGCACAATTGTTTCCGACAGGATAGTGTTTGGACTTTCAATAAAATCCTATCCCTCCTCTGTAAAATGCAGGAAAAATCAATAACTAAACAGTCTACTGCCTGGATACTAACAACTAGGTTTTGTGTGTTTTCGTGTTTTATTTCTTTTGGTGGATTAAAATATAACAAAATAGTGAACTATTGATTGGTTTTCTAGCTCGTGGGCATCCCGTCTTTCTCAAAAGCCAGTTATCTAGTCCTCTCTCTGAGTCAGGGACATTTGCACGTCCATATTGCCCATGTTACATTAAGCCCTTTACCATCAAATATCACCAGACAGGAAATGGAGCCAATTGTTTGAAAACAGGAGTGGAAATATCTAAGTCGTGGGCTTGATGAAATCAATAATTTTTTCTTGACTGAGAAGAGCAGAATTTAACAAAAACATTAAATTCTATTTAGGAGAAAGGACATGTGACTTTTACTAACTCTTTTACTTTAAATATTATATCAAAGGAATGATTTTTTTTTAAGGGAAATGCTATACAGAACTTTATACATTGAAAAGAAAGCTCCAGTGACTTTGAACCTGGAACAACAACAAATTTGGACTTCTTTGTTTTTCTGTCAACTCTCACTGAAAGCTTTGGTGACATCATAGGGTTTCATGGCTTTAAAGATCATCTATATGCTGATGATTCCTAAACAGATATCTCTGGCATGAATCTTAGATCCTGTGTCCAACTGTCTGTCCAACATCTGCACTGGATGTCTAATACGCATCTCAAATACAAAGTGTCCAAAACAGAGTTCCTCCCCTAAGACCTGATCCTTCCACAGTCTTCCCAATGAGAACAGATGGCCATTTGTCCTTACAGGGGCCCAGGACAGATGCTTTGGTGTCCTCTTTAACTCATATCCAATCCCCCTCATAACCAGCCCATCAACAAACCTGGTCTTCCTTCTGAATTTCCCCGGAATCTGACACTTATCATCTTCATTGCCCTCTCCCTGGTCCAAAACACCATCCTGTCTCCCCTGGCTTATTCCAGTGGTCCCTACCTGGTCTCCAAGCCACTGCCATGTAGTCTGCTGTCACAGCAGCATCTGAGCAGGTGGGGGTGCTGTTAAAACCTTAGTCATAGTTGTCATTTTTCTACCCCAAACCCTCCTCATCTCAGTGTAAAAGTAGGTCTTTACAAGGCAGAAATTGCTCCGTGGGATGCCGCTCCCTGTTAACAATCCAACCTCACCTGCTCCTCTCAACACCAATACATTTGCTGCGGCCACTGGTTCACTGTGGTTCCTGCCTCAGGGCCTTTGCACTTGCTGCTTGCTCTGCCTGGAATCCTCTTCCTCCATGTATCCACATGGCCTGAGTCCACGTGACTCTCCCCACGCACATCTTTACCCAAATACAACTTTCCCAAGAGAAGGTTGTCTGGCCACTGTACTTAAAATTCTACCCTCAACTCTCTTCCCTGCTTAACTTTCTCCACAGCATTGATCACCTTGTAATATGTAACATAACTCATTGATCTTGTATCTTGTCCCTCTCCCCGTACTGCAACACGGGCCTGCTAAGAGCATGGTCTCTGTCTTGTGTGTTTGCTGATGTATCGCATGTACACAGAACAGCCCTCACCCATGGCAGGCGCTTAATAAATATTTGCTGAACGAATGACGGAACTAAATTTTTGCTGTTTGATCATTGTCTTAAAATGAGCTCCAAGTCAGCAAGACATTAAGTAAACAAATTAACCATTAACTAAAGAAAAGGGTTTCCTATTAAGAAGGAAAATAATTTTTAAAAGCAGTTTGTTTTCACCTTAAATTTCCTAGGTGCCTCCAGACATTCAAGAATTTCAGAAGGAATCCAGGTTTTTTCCATCACTGGTTCTGGGGTTTCAGTTTAAATTACAATTCTCCTTAGATCATTCTTTTAGTTAGGTGAGGTTGTGCAGGCTGTCACAACTGCAGCCAAGGAATGAGTCATCTTCCTTAGGGTCTCTCTGGGAGAGAAAACTCCAAATACACTATTGAACAATAATCACCTTTTACCCCATTAGGTTTAATGAGAATCATGTAGTAGCACTGACAGAATGTAACATACTCTGCCTGTCCTTTGTCTTCCCGTTTGGGCTGTTTCCATGGTTATTTGTATGTCTCTGGGAACTGGTGATAAGTATGCTATAGATAGGTCTTTGTGTTCTTCTTAATGACGTAGAGCAGTAGTTTAATGCACATCCATACATTTCTTTGCAACCTTCAAAAAATCTTAATTATCCTTCTGAGTAGTGAAGGGTTTAAAAAAAAAGAATGGTAATAATTAGCTTCAGTGAAAAGAGCAAACAATATTGTACCACTTGGACAAGTTTAGGAAAAATGCCATCCATTTCAGCACTTGGACAGTTCCTGATGAAGGTAGCAGACATTTATCTTACGCAGATCCCCACCCTCTCTGCCAACAAACTAACAAACCCAACAAAACCGAGCACTTAAAGCAAACTCGTGTTTACTGACCTCCCACCAAAGCTCAACTAGCGCTGGCCTCTCCTGATGAAGGCAAGTCCTTGAACTCAGAGCTGAGGTGGGTAGCACCTGCTGGGTAAGAAATCCTCTCACTTATCTTAGATTTCCCTTGTGTAATTTTACCCATGCATTGTCTTTTGCTTATTCCGTGTATACATTGCATCTTCTCCAAATGAAATAATAAGCAGGGATCAGGTGATGTATTTGTTTTTATGTCCGATGGTGCCTAGCGCTGTGCTGTGCCCATAACAAGTACTCAGTACATAGTTGCTGAGTGAATTAACTGCTGGATGAATAACACAGGTTATTTATTCTGAAGAACAGATCCGGAGGAGGTTTGGAGGATCCCATATAAAGGGAGGAAGGGGTAGAGGAGATGTCTGTTTCGGCTTCTTTCCACAATGTCCAGGAAAGGAAGGAAAGAGAGACAGCTTAGATGCTCCTTCAGATCCAGAACTCTAATCAGACTCTTTCTGCTGCCACAGTGGAAGAGGTTTGAGATTGGGAGGAAATAGTACGCTTTCTGTGTGTGACTCAATCACTGCCAAAGGTTCATGTTGGCAGGGCTGCTGTGTCCCTGCACATATTGGCAGAGCTCACAGAGGACCCTCCCTTGGCTTCCCTGCGTGGTGGCTGTTTGCCACACTTCTCAGCAGGCGAGCCAAGGCTGGGATGCCATGAGCATCCTCCCAACCCCCTGAGCTCCTCCCTGCTGAAGAAAAGATCCTATCTGCTGCTTTGTGGGCCTGGCCCTTGCCCAGTCTGCCATGGTTCCTTGGCCTCATCCTTATGTGCTTTGCAGGACTCTTCCCCTACACTCTGTGGCCATCTGGATGGCTGGTTCGCCACGTTTGGAATGACCTGTAAGAACCTTCCGTTAACTGACGCCCCCACACAGTCACACTGTATGATCCATTCTTCGCATGCAGCTAACCATTTTTTCACTTTATCGACTAGCTGCGCTTCTTCTGTCCAGGCAATCCCCTCTCCCATTTCAACCTCAAAAGGAGCAGAAGACAGAATCTGACTTTCTCTGGGGGAGGATGGGGAGGGTCAGCGCCTTCCCAAACACAGGTGTCCACCAGGAGAGATGAAAGAGAAAGGAGCCCGAGTAGCCCTGTGTGGCAGGCATCTAATAGATGCCTATGAGTTAAAATAGATACGTGGTGTATCGTATCATTTTTGCATCTCATGCTCATGGCTGGTGTGTGACAAAACCCCCTGAGATACAGGTACCCCACTCTGGGGAGTGATGTCTTGAGGGCCTCTGATGACGTGGCACTGTAGGCACCTTGCTCTTCCATGCTCTTCACACTGACGAGTCCCCCCTCTGCCCAGGAAAACACTCAAAGCTCTGGAATCTTTAGTGCAACCAGGGAGGCGATGTGCTATTTTTATTCCTGAGAATGTGTAAGCTTCACTTTATTAAGTAGAAATTTTAGAAGCATACCTTCTCTGCTTTTCAAAATATGTTTCTTCAGACCTGGGCAGATGTTGTCTTAATTAAAACACATGCAATTTCAATTAGTATTTTTAAAAAGTAGCCTGATTTCCCAGACAAGGTGATTTATTGGAGCACTCTCTGCTAGCTCGTTTTAATAACTTGATTTCATAAGCCAAATTTTAGGCAAGAAGGAAAGCTCTGTGCTTTAGTCGAAACTTTGTATCTTCAGATTAGGTGCCTGTGTTAGAGCACACATCTCTTCGACCCCAGAACCTAATCTCATGAATACTGCCTCCCTGTTCCATGAAGCCGTGGGTTCTTTGTTAATTAACTTCAGATACCTGTTGGGGAATTTTGGCAGCTGGGTCTGGCAGATAAGAATTCCTTGGAAGGGAAGTTGTAAATAAATTCGAGAGCTGATAATTATTTTATTAAATAAAATTTAATGATTTGTCCCTTGGGAATACTCCATGAGGGGAAAAGGCAAAATGAGAAATTTCCAGTTGATTCAAATTCAGGACCTCTGTTTAAAGATCTCAAAGGAGAGAGAGGAAAGAGAGAGAGAGAGAAGAAGAGAGAGAACCTACCTAACTTTATTTCGACTGTTTACGTATTCATTTTATGCCTGGCCAAACTGCATGAGAAATGAAATGGCTCTCCTCAAACACCTGAACCAAGTCTTGAGAATCTAAAAATAGAAAAGGAGATTTTAACAGGATAGTGTTTTTAAATTGTATTCCCTTCCAAGTGTGGAGTGCCATCTTATCCCCTTGTCAAAAAAAAGTTTTAGTCATGTGGAAAGAAATTGTTATTTTTACTCTCTAATACTAAAACGAAAGGATGCGAAGAGTTTAAGAGTTTGCAGATGACTACTCTTTCAGCCCTTCTGGCGTATGTGCGAATGAATTTGTCGTGCTGGGTCTCCGGGAATTACTGAGTGGGCAAGGACAACTGTAACCAAGGGTGCAGCTAAACAGAAGGGTGCAGGCTGGGACCGTAAATCAGATGGGCCCCGGGGGGCCCATAAGGCAGTCAGAGATGAGGCGGCCAGCGCAGGAGGAAGGGCACTGCGGGGCCCAGGCAGGAGGCGGGGAACAGGGAGGAGCTAGAAGCTCCGCCACCCAGTACCTCCAGCACTGGGCAGCTGTGGCCAGACTGAGGTGCAGGTTTGTGGAATGGCACAAGCAGCAAGCTCAGATTTTGCTCCTAAACTTAATGCCTTGAGAAGAAAAGGCTCATTTCGTTCATCCCGCCAGACTGGAGTCAGAGGGACAGGCAAAGAATCGAGAAGTTCCCTGCAGCTCCTCATCAAAATGTCCTAAAAGTTCTTTCAAGAAACTTAAAGTTCAGACATTTCTTCTCTTATAATCAGAAAGTTCATGAAAATTTACTATCAGAAAAGCTTGGTTTTTTTTTTTTTTTTTTTTTTTCTTTTTGAGACAGAGTCTCACTCTGTTGCCCGGGCTGTAGAGTGCCATGGCATCAGCCCAGCTCACAACAACCTCAAACTCCTGGGCTGAAGGGATCCTTCTGCCTCAGCCTCCCGAGTAGCCAGGACCACAGGCATGAGCCACCATGCCCGGCCAATCCTTTACATGTATTTTTAGTTGGCCAACTAACCTCTTTCCATTTATAGTAGAGACGGAGTCTCGCTCCCGCTCAGGCTGGTCTCGAATTGCCGACTTTGAGCTATCCACCCGCCTCGGCCTCCCAGAGTGCTAGGATTACAGGCGTGAGCCACCGTGCCCGGCCGCTTGGTTTTTTTTTTAAAATAAAATTTTCCTATCCACTTTTGTGTGCTACAGTGTCTTGAATGAACATCAGTGCAGTAAAATGAATGACTTTGAGTGGTTCATTGATAAAAAGCGAGTGGCTTGTTTCCTAAAGCACATAATATCCATTGAATCCCAGATTGTGTCATCTTATCATGTTACATAGGCAACTGCACTTGAGACAGTATAGACTGGGCGATGCAGACAGATGTTATATGCAACGTGTTGCATTTAATTAGGACTCACTAATATTGCAACTTCAACTTAGAGGTTATTCAATGTTCCAGATAGAGCAAAACATAAAAATTCCTGTGGTCCTCACCTTGAGACTTGAACAGTTTAATTTACTTGTCAGAAAGAAAAGTTATAGCCATGAAATGGAAAGTGGTGGTATTAAACTTTTAATTGAATATTAACTCCACAGACTAATGCCCCAGCATCTCTGTGAGTCTGGTCCATTTCAAGGGTGACCTTATTACTCATAAAATGTTAAAAATCCAATAGGTTTAGCTTCCAAGTCATCCTCTACTCCTCAAATACTAACTGAAACCCTAGTTTTAACCTTGGCCTCATTTTTTTCAGTAATAGAAATGAATAGAAACTTTGGGTTGTTTTTTTTTCTCTTGCTTTTCTTTATCCCAACACAGTAAATCCATCATGATGTCTTACTGATATTCCTCCAGGAGGTTTCCTGAGTTCTCTTTACTGTCCCTGAGCATTCACCTTTTGGTTTCAGCTCACAGCATCACAAGCTCAGTACACACCGTGGCGTCACATCCTACCTGGTCTCTTCACTCTGCCCCTTCTCACCCATCCTGCCTCCCACCTCACTGTCGCCACCCTGACCTTTGTCAAGTACTCCAGTCTAGGACTAGTCAGTGGTTCCCTGACGTGAATCACATGACATGAACTCTGCTGCCTGATCTTTTTTGAATGAAAGACTTTATTGAGGCCTCCAAGAGTCCCACACTTCTCAGTACAATAGTCGTATCTGTCCTCTGCATCTTGCTCAACCTTCCTTCAGCATTTAGCATGTTTATGTATCTTGGTTTTTAAGACAAAACTTGCCTAGTTGTTTCCCTACTTCCTTTCTTCTCCCTTTCCCCCGTTTGTTTTTTTCTCCTCCACTTTACCTCATGGCTCTTTCCTGAGTCTCTTTCTCTTCTCTTCTCTTTATCTATACATTGGATGTAGGACCACCTCTCCTCCACTTCATTTCTTCCTGCCGATCCAGTATAAACTTGTACAAATCTGGTATAATTTTCCTTCCATCTGAAGAACAGCCTGCAGCACTTCTTAGAGTGCAGTTCTGCTAAAGATGAAGTCTCTCAACTTTTTTTTTGTCTGAAAATGTCTTTACTCACCATGAAGGATCTTTCTGCTTAGTAGAACTTTGAGATGACAATTTTTTTCTCTTTCGGCACTTCAGAGATGTCATTCCATTGCCTTGCAATCTCCATTGCTTGTCTTAAGTCAGTTCTTATTGTTGTTTCCCTGAATATTTTTATGCTATCTACATTTAAGATACTTGGTCATTAGGTATTCTAATATTTCCTCTACCCCCTTCTCATTTTCCTCTCTTTCTGGGACTCCAGTTACATGTATGTTACACTACATGACATTGTCCTGCAGACACTTTAATACTCTGTTCAAGATTTTTTTTATTCATCTTTTTCACTTTTTGCTTTAGTTTTGATAATTTCTAGTAATCTGTCTTCAAACTCACTAGCCCTTCCATGTGCTGTTTTCAATCCTCTGTAAAGGCTGTTATAGAAATCCTTCATTTTAGATATCGTATTTTTCAATTTTAGAATTTCCGTTTGATTCTTCCTTGTAGTTTCCATTTCTGTGTGAATTTGTCCTTTTTTTTCCATGCATACTGTCCAGTTTCCCATCAGATAGGTTAACAAATATGTTGAAGATAAAGTCCTTGTCTACATATTCTAACATCTGGGTTATTGTGGATTTGCCTATAATGACTATCTTTTCTCTTAATTTTTGTTCACATTTTCTTACTTGTTTGCATGTCTTGTGGTGTGTTATTGTATGCCAGAAATTTTGTGTTAAGAGATTTGTATAGAATGAGGTAGATAATTCCTCCCCCCCCCCAAAAAAAAAAACACCCATCTCTTTTACTGGGTTGCTAAGGTAGAGAGGGCTGAGTCAATCTAATGCACATTTTAGCTATATCTGGGTTTCAGTTAAATTCACACCATTTTCAGCGTTAGTTAAATTTAGTTGACCACTAAGTTCAAATATTCAAGAGCATGATCAATATTTAACCGGCAGTAGGGCTTGAAAACTGAGCACCTGCAAATTCCAGAGATTTCTCTGTGCATTACAGCTTAGTCACCAGTTTTTTGTTTGTTTGTTTGTTTTTGAAACAGAGTCTCACTCTGTTGCCCCAGCTAGAGTGCTGTGGCGTCAGCCTAGCTCACAGCAACCTCAAACTCCTGGGCTCAAGCAATCCTCCTGCCTCAGCCTCCCGAGTAGCTGGGACTATAAGCACACACCACCATGCCCGGCTAACTTTTTTCTATTTTTGGTAGAGATGGGGTCTCGCTCTTGCTCAGGCTGGTCTCGAACTCCTGAGCTCAAATGATCCACCCGCCTCAGCCTCCCAGAATGCTAGGATTACAGGCGTGAGCCACCGCGCCCGGCCCATCACCAGTTATTTGAGCCATAAGAAATCTCTCTCTCTCTTTCTCTCTCTCCCCCTTTCAGCTCTGAAGCTCAGGTGCCAGCTTTTTGGATCGTGCACTATCTACATTTTTCAGGCCATATAAAATTTTACTTCTACTGTCTCTATCCATCCTCAATACTTACATTCCTAGGTTCATGGCCTTCCTTTCAACAGGGCACTCTCATTCCCACTCTCCTTTTCATTCCAAATCAATCCCTTCAGTAATTTCCCCACCCTAATGGCTTTTTCACTTCCTTTGCTATCTACTCCTAACCCATCTTCCAAGACATATTCAGGACCCACCCTTTCACAAGCTGCTGGGAGTACTCCAGATTTAATTTTTTGCCTTACTTGAACTTCTTCATGTTAATTTATGGAGCCCCCCCCCTCAAAAGTTAGCACTTCAGAGATGCTGTTTACAACACTCATATAAGTTTGCAGTGATTTAGGGGTAGTAGTGTAGTCTCCTCAGCCAAGCTGGTAGCTCTTTAGGAACAAGAACAATATCTTTTTCTACTTTTACTTTTTATGCTTCTTTTGAAAACCCTGACTATGGCTAGCATTGTGTTAATGTGATGAAGATGATACATGTTGCACAGTTACTGTTTGCTAGAGTATGAGCTCCCTGGGAACATGGACAGTGTCTTCCCTGTTTGCTGCTGTAACACCCAGAATAGGTTGTTCTGGCACCTAGTAGATACTTATAATATTAAGGTTTGTTGGATGGATAGTAGGTTGAAATCATAAAACTGTGGTTTTATAAACCAAATTTCCATTGGCATGCATAGATTTTCCTAATTGTTTTAAATCAGTTTGCAGTTATAGCTTATACCAGAACATCTTTTACGATTAAGACCTACTTACCCTCACCCTCCTTCCTCACCTTGAACACATCACCACCACCACACCCCTAAGAGTAAAACTGCATGCTTTACTTTTACTATGCAAACCAAAGCAGACAAAATGTATTGTTTTAAAGAACATGGTTCTTAACCTTGGGCGTACATTGGAATCACCTGAGCCCATCTCCAGAGATGCTCTAATGTTAGCACTTATATTAAGGCTCCCTGAGGGATTCTAACGTATAGCCAAGGTTGAGAACTACTTATTTAGAGTCTGAAAGACCCATCGTAAATAAAACATCCTGCTAATCTCCTGGAAAACTGTCTTCTTCCAATTTTGAAATGTTTTATAATTATTAAAGTTTAAATGTCAGTATTTTTCTCTGACACATTCCATTTCTTTGTTTGGAAAAGACAGAAATTTTTCTCCAGAAATTATTCTGATCTACTTACATTATTATGTATAATGGACAATTGCTTCTAATGGAATAGCCAATTTCAGCCCACATTGCCACTAATGGTGTTGATACATAGAGTCACAACAAAGCTTAAATTGTTGCAAATCCTGCATAGAGAGAGAGAGAGTAGCTGTACCAAGTGGGCATTAGTCCCTTGTTTTAGCATAATCTTTCATAACACATACCAAAAAGATAAAGATATCATGAGCCTCTTCAGTTTAGCAAAGAATTCTAACTTTACCTTTCCACTTAACAAAGCCTCTGAGATTCAAAGACCAATTTAATCAAGAGGACGGGTTTAAAGAGCTTGTTGAAAATATTAAATGCAAGTATAATACTGACATTAGTGTACAAGGCTGGAAGGCTATAGGGAACATCTCAATTCTTCTGATGGGGGCAGAGTTTCCTTCCCCAGCCAAGGTGTCTGAGTTCCTCACCGTTCAGGACTCCTACAAGTGATCAGTGTGGTTAGACTGCAGGGTTGGAGGTGCTGCCTTCTTCCCGGGTTCCACTTCTTCTCAGCTCTAGTCTTAGCTAACCTACAAAACCCAAAACCCTGCTCCTATGAGCAACATCCAGATATTTTCTCCTGCGCTTTGGCCCATGACTACTTTGAGTTTGTGTCTCTGCTTAGATGTGGGTTAAGTAAGGAAAGAGTGCCTTCAGCATTTCAGTAAGCAAGCAAACAAGAAAAATAAATAGAAAATATATAAATTAACACTTTGAGATATGACCTGCCTCAACCATTCTCCAGAAACACTAGAGTATTAGCATTACATTTCTTAAAGCTACTTATCAGTTACTAAATATTCTGTAATATTCTTTGCTGCTACCTTATACCTACACCTGAATGATTTTAAAAATGTGTTCTCTTTGGTATATAGAGGGGATATGTGGCAGTGTGTGCTTTGAATTGCTTTTGAAATTTTGTGACAGGATTTTTCGGAAGCTCCTTCATTTTGTTCCCTTCTGCACCCTCTGACTAAGAGCATATGTTGTGTGCATGATGCTCTGAGGCTTGGTGTGGAGGCTGCGCTGGGTACTGGGAGGAGCTAATCAGTCCACTTGAAGATCAGACCTTTGGCCTTGCTTTTTAATCAGTTTGCTAATCTACTGAACTAAGGAACCGCAGAGAGTGGGCAGACCCAAAGAGTAATTCTGTTGTCTGCATCGAACATTCCCCAATCCGCCTGATACTGTACATCTCAGCGTTAAGCATCACCTTCTGTGACTGCTCACTCACCCAAAAGAACGTAATTGGCATTGTATTTCATTCTTACCCATTCTCACAAATGGTCCAGACTGGGGGAGAAGAGGGATTGGATAAAAAGAGATAGGGGAGGTGATGAATATTGGCAAGGATGTTTGCTAAATGAAAAAAAGGGAGTATTGTGTCTCAAGCATCTTCATAGGGGAAAATAGAGGAATTATTCAGTTAGCTCCTTACTATTAGGTAAAGGGCTAGCACTAGCCAAGAACATTTGAATTACAAAGTTAGAGGGGCTCCTCGGGATCAATGTTTTAAATTGTAAGCGTGTGACTGTGCTACTTGATTGGATAGCAAAGATTAGTGAGCAACAAACTATGAATACTGGGCATTCAGTAACTAAGTGCAATTTGCAGCAAAGCCCATCTTAAATGAGGAAGTGACCGCCCATGCGTAAACATGATTGCATCTGCGGTAATGAGGCACCCATGGGAAGGGACAGAGTGACCGAGTCAGGCTTTGTCTTCTCCCCAGGGTGGCTAAGGCAGTACTTCTAGCAGCTCCAAAGGCCACCTCCACTCCACCATGGGCTCAAAACAGAGATGGAGAGTGGAGGTCTGGAGCTGCTGGAATGAGAGCAGTCCTGGGGAAGTGCCCGGAAGCTGCAGACTAGACAACAGCAACAACAGCGACAATGACAACCACAACCACCCCTCCCGCTGCTAATCTGTAAACCACCAGCTGCCCGGCACTTGAGGGAAGCTGAGGGACCGGCTTGAACTGGATGCAGAGAAAACAAATCACAACTGCCTAAAAGCCCGGTTATTCTAACTAGGCTAAGAATCAGTTAGTCTAGATAGGAACAGTGCGGTTGACATGTACCCAGACTTCACTATGAATTTGCTTAATTTATTACTTTCCTTTAAGTATTCGGCTGAACTTTGAGAACAAATACTGCATTTCTGTTTTGCTTTGGCGAGAGAGATGATTTTAGATGGTAAAGCTGACAGAGCCGGTGGACCCACACTTGGGGTAGGGGACGTGGGCTGCTCTAGGCCAGCTCTGATCTTGTCTTTGGGAGGACAGATGAACGGACAGTTCCAGGCACACCCTACTGAATGCAAGGGTGGGAGGCTGAGGGAAAGAAAGGGGAGGCGGCATGTGGGATGCACTTGCCTATAGCCAAGGCACATCTGCTGGTGACTTCTTGGATCTCTTCTCATCCTTCCGGTCTGAACCACCTTCTCACTCACGGATGCAGGAACCAAGCTCTGTCGTGTTTCGCAGTCTCCAGGCTCAGGGCTTGTCATGGTCCACATTTGTCATCTAGTCTGCTCAGTTATCCCGTGCCTGGATTCTAGTCTCTGCTTGGTTTTCTTTCTAAATACAAAGGCATGTGAGATTCCTTATTTTAAAAAGAGAGGGCTCAGGTATGTGCATAAGACTAGCCCCTTAACTGGGCTGGAATAAGCTGGTATCTTTACTTGTAGAGAAGAAGCGGGAATGAACACACCCTGCCTTGGCTTTAGGCCTCCCTGTAAGTGTCAGAGGAGGGATCATTTCCCTTCCTGCCCCACCGCCCCAGCCCCAAGTTCCCTCAAGGTCTGAGGTCATTTTATTCTGTTGCTGGCATCTCCTGGGTCTGCTCTCCCCGCCCTGGTGATCTCCTTGAGAGAAGGTACCGTATTCTTACTCTGTGACTCCCTGACCTCACACGGCTGGAGGAGGTCTATGGCGGTTTACCGACAGAACCACTGATTGTGAATCATTAATGCAATTATCAACAGCAGAGCTCTGCAGTGTTTTTTGCGTGCTATCTTTCTAAAAGAGTTTTGGAAAGCAATTTCCCCTACCATATTTTTAGATTTAAATTGTGGCCAAGAATATAGTATAGTTTCCTGTGTGGCATTTTAAAAATAAAACTGACACATTTCTCTTTCAAATGTATCTAAAAAATCTAAATACCACATTGGTTTAATACCCACCATCATCCTCTTTAATAATATGTGAACAGATTATTCTTCGATGCTAGCAATGCTACATCATTCCTTTTGCTCCTTAAACATATGAGCTCTCCACGTCCCCTGAAAATTTTACCCTGATTAATGTATTTTATGCTATAAAGTTTTTTATTGATAATCCTCTTTGCAAGCAAAATATATACAAATTAAAATTTATTTTTTACATACTTCTTATGGTATTAGGCTTTAAATTAAAATTTTCTTATGGATCAAGTTACTCTTATTGGTGGAATACAGTTGATCAAAATAACATGTATGTCATTTATCGTGATTAAAATTATTAAATATAAAAAGTAATACTTTATTGGAAATGCATTCACTAGATGGATGAGCTTTTTTCCCCAATCAATGCATATATTCACAAATGAATATTCTTCCTGCTTGAATGAACAAGGTTCGGTGTCATTCTAGTCTCGTATTTTTGTTTTGTTTTGTTTTTGTAGATTTAAGTACTGAGAATCATCACCCACATAGATAAGGTCAAGGGAATAGAAGGTCTTCCCTTAGAGCAATGACACTTGATTCTTTCAACTTCTTATGCATTTTATTTTTAAAAATCTCATGGGGATCCATCATCAGAAATTATTCTTAATTACCTATTAACTGGCAAGTTGATTCAGTCCTCCTGCAATTTTGTTGAAGGTAAAAAAATCAGAAAGTATCTTGTTTAGAAAAAAAGATGAATTGCACGTTATTGAAGTTGTTTGCTTCTCAACCTAGATACTGGCATTGGGCAGTACCCTCAGTTTCATGTCAGAGGGCAATGGCCAGTCTGAAGCAGGGAGGGAATTGACTTGGTTTTGTAAAGTGAAAAAAGGGAAACAGTGAAAGAACATGCAGGCGTGCTTTCAAGCAGATGCATTTTGGTCTAGGAGTTCGTAGGGAAACTGAGGATCTGAACATGGATTCCCTTAAAGCCCAAATATTGAGTCTCCTTAGCAAGGCCTTGTGTGGCCCCAGGGTACACAGGGCTCCCTTTGGAGACCGCTGCGCTAGGACAGCCTGATTCTGATGGCAAGGTAGCTATGACCTTGGCATTGCTCCCACACAGCCAAGGGGTAGAAGAATGTGCTTCTCTGATGAATGAGCCCTGGCTTTCCCAAGCCATTTCCGCACGTGCCACTTCTGGGCCGCAGTTCCCCAGAGGGAGCTCACACAAAGAGAAAGGCAGCCAGCTGCGTGGTGTGAAACACGAGACGAGATTTAAGGATTACATTTGAAGCTAATTAAAACTACAGGATGAAATTTATGCTAGATCATAATTTCTTATCTACATAGAGAGTGTCATTATTGGGACAATGAGTGCAGTATTCAAAAAATCCTGGGGACTAATTAAATATGAAGAAGTCCAGCTTTCAGACTGGAAGCGTCACAGTTCAGCTCTCATACCATCAAAGTCTAGTGTGATTCATTCAACTGTTCAATATAGTTGCTAAGATATTGTCATAAATAATTGGATATTTCAAGGTTTCAGCATGATTTTATTCTTGTCCATCATCTTCCAGTATAGTGGAATTAATTTATCTCCTCATTCATTTATTAATTCATTTAACCAGTATTTACTGAGTGTCTACTATATGCCAATCACAGTACAGCATCAAAGTTTCTGCTTCATGGAATGTATGGTCTGGACATGAAAACAGTCGCAAAAGTAAGCAAACAATACTTTCAGCTTTGGATATGAATAAAATAGGGTAAGGGATTCGAGAGTGACAGGGGAGGGATTGTTGACTGTGGTGGTCCGGAAAGGACTCTATCAGGAAGTGAACTCCAAGTGATGGATGGAGCCAGGCATTAAACCATCTGGGGAAAGAGCTTTCTGGGCAAAAGCAGCAGCAAGGGCAGAACCCCCGGTGCAGGATGGAGCTTGGCATGTGGCAAAAACAGGAGCAAGATCAGTGTCATTACAGCTGGGAAATGAGGCAGGGAGAGGTCAGAGATGCTAGTGGTGACTGAGGGATGCCTTCAGCCTGGATAAGGAATGCGGGTTTTTCTCCGAGGGTCTTGGCTAGTGGAGCATGATCAGACTTACGTCACTTGAAGTCCTCTCTGGCTGCTGGTTGGCGACCAGACTGTAGAGAAGGAGGGAGGGTAGTGAGGGCTTGGTTTTAGGAGTCTGGGAAGGAGAACATGCTGCCCAGGACCGGAGCTGTGGCAGAGGGTGGGAAAAGTATTTTGAAGGTAGAACCAGCAAGGCTTGCTGATGGATGGAGTACAAAACGCTGCAGATAGGAAAAGGACAGAATCCTGGTAGAATCAGAATTCAATTTTGGACTGAAAGTTTGAAATGTCTGTTAGACGTGACAGGGGAGAGGCCAAGTAGGAAGCTGGCAACATTCATTTAGAGCTCAGGATGGAGATATTAATCCATGTGTCAGTGGGGGAAAAATACAAAGTCATGGTCCAATTATGTTAATTCTCTAAGTACAGAAACATCTACAGGAAGCCTCATCTTAAAATAAAATGCCTATCCACAGGTAGACAAGCATTTCTCAGCTCATTAACCAAAGATAGTTTCTTAGGTAATTTTCTTCTTCCTTTTTACTTTTGAATAAAGAAGGTAAGAGATAATGTTTCTTTGTGTGGGTGCTACTGAAAAATATAAGACCACATAGGTTCAAGTTATTTTAAGATAGTTAATATGAAGTTAATATGAAGTACTTTTAAGTTCCTCCTACTTGTTTACATACAAAATTTAAGCATCAGCCTGCTTATGCCACTGCAGTTGAGGCATCGTGGCTGTTTATCCACCCCAAGAAAAAATACGGGACATGGGGAGAGGGACAATCAGTTGAGACTGATGAGAATTCTGAATTTCCCTCCACTGGTCTGGACTCTCTCTTTGGGTATTATTTGTCTTACTTTTATTTCCTTATGCTCATTATTGCAGATGGTCCTGTCTCACTACTGAAATTTTCATCTGTCAAGTAATTTGCATGTGTGCGTAGTCATCCCTCACCACATCTCTTCCGGGACTTGATGAATCCCCGTGAACAGGACAACATGCCTGGTCATTCTGTCTCGATCTGTTTTCCATGTGGCAGAAATTGTTTTAAGGGCCCCTCTGTGAAGTGCCAGGTTATTTATCCACAGAATGGATTATAATGAGAATGAATGGAAGTGCTTCTTGCTAGTACCTTTATAAACACAGCAGGGGTAGCTACCTCCCCACAGCACCACCCGTACAAATGCTCCGCTTGTGAACGTGTCCCCCGTTTTTCAGTTGTGTGCAGGTCTTGACAGGGGACTTTGTCAAACATTTAGAAGTTGGAATAGCCTACTGGGAGGCAGATGCTTCCAGGAGGTATGAATCTAATTGATAGAGGACCATTGGAGACACCTTATAGTCAAGCTCGCCTTGTTTTTCAAGAAAAAATATTTTGCTTCCCCCTTGTTTTTCAAATCCTAGCTAAGGCCAGACAGAATTACCATTTTATATATAAATGTGTGTATTCATATATGTATGTGTGTGTGTATATCTATGACAGAGTTTCTGTGGTACTTTCCCTATAAATTGAATACTTTTTTTCATTCATTTGAATTTTAGTTGGCTGTGGGTGAATGATTTTTTTAATCTTATATATAACTTTGTAAGTCACAGGAGTTTTTATAAGCAACATGATTTTTGTCCCAAGCTATTTTCAGAGATTTATATAACTGACTTGAAATGGGAAATCATCGTGGTTCTTCACATTCCCAACAGATTTTTTACATTTGTTCACGCATTGCTAAGACCCAGCTCTGTGGTACTGATGATCTATACAACCCCCCTTATTCAGTCAATCAATATACTCCCTTGAAATTCCCTGTTTCCTCTCATGTCCTAGCTAGACTAGCAAAGAAGCCATTTTCTGGTTTTGACATTCCAGAATGCCAGTCTTGGGACAGTTGTCCTATACTGAGAGACTTAAGCTGAAAGAGGGATATTGGCAAAAGTATGTGACTTTCTATAATGCAGATCAAGGGACAGTTATAGTCACAGATAGACAAACATCACAGCAATATAGCAGCACGTGCAGGATTTTACACACAGTGACTAGTGAAAAAGGCTCAGCATGAACTCACCTTCAGAAATATTTAGGGACTCATGCCCTGACCTGACCCCAAGCCCCATGAATCTGAGTCTCTGGCATGGGGCCTGAGCATCTACCTGAGTCCAGAAGCTCCCAGGTGATTCTGATCCGCAGTCCGGGGAAGAGTCACATATCTGCGCTGTGGAAGGTTACCCCTTACCGAGTCAGCCACTTCCTCTTACGAGTGACACTGCCCCTTTCACTCTTACGGGGCTACTTCTTACTGGGATTCAAATTATTATTTACACAGGATTTTAGGGCCTTCAGAACTGAAGTCAAGTGCCATTAAGGTTGTGCAATGAACACATGAATTTAAAATACATAAGCAATTTGGAAGGGCGACTATGTCATTTTGAAATAAGTTCTATGAGTCACATCAGGTTCTATAACATACACACTAAACAGGAATAAGAATAAAATTTTTCCCAGTTTATTTCAATTTATTTACTCATTTTTCAATATTTTTTTAGTAGTAATCTAAGGTAATTCAGTCAGCAAACATTAAGTGATCACTGTGTTCAAGGCATCATGCTGGGTACTGTGACTCAATGCTAGGCATTTATTTAGATTCTCGAATTTCAAAGATTCACCAATAGTATTGAAACGTGAAGGACTTATTCTCAGAAATGGAAGCCATTGTTAAACATCAGATTTTGATTCAAGCATGTACTTAGGAAAGGGTCAATAGTGAGAGACCCCACTCCATCTCCAAGGCCAAAGGTCCTGGCATGTTGCAATTACACACAAGAACTGACTGGAACTCAACACTCACAGGTGAGCGTATCTAAGAACCCACGCTACCATGTGTGCCCTGACCATAGGAGCCAACTTTTTTTCTGCAGCCAGGAAACCAGCTCAAACCCAACTTTATATTGCAGGTTGACCTCCCCTGTCCTCAACACACACAGATGGCCCACCGTGAGCCAGCACTGTGTCTGGTCACCTGGCTTGTGGCAATCAGTTCCTATCCTCCATCACCATCCACAGCAACCTCAGCTGAAGGCCAATAGCGGTTCATTCTCTCTGTCCCTCGCTTCTCCCTACCCGAGCCGAAGAGCACTGAGCACAGCACCACCCAGCACAGCTGACCCCCCAGCAACCCAGCACTGGCCGCCTTGCACAGTGCGTGCTCAGCACACCTGGCTCCAGGCTTCTGACTGTTGGGAGTAAAACTTTTCCACTCCCGGCTCAGGTCCTTACAGTGGGGAGACTGAATTAATTGGCAATAGACAGATTAACAGGAGAGAAGACAAAGTTTATTCACCTGCATGTGGGAGTGCTCAGTAATGAGTGACGCACTGAACAGCCAGGGGTAGCAGTTTGTATTCCAGCTTAACAAGGACGGGTGCGGCGGGGTAGATAGGGCTCCTATGGGAAACCAACAAGCTTCTAAGGGAACTAAACGGAAGTATGGCAGTCTCCGATAGTTTGTTTATACAATTTCTCACCCCAGTGCTAAGGATCAGTCTCTCCTTCTTGGCTGGAACCTCCCCAGGGGCATTTATGGCAGCTTCATTCTCAGAAAACTCTGTCTCTAGTCAATAAAGGAAGCCCAGAAAAGGCTTCCTTAAAGTTTCATCTTTATGCCATCCTGGTGGGTCCGTTTCAGGTCTCCACACGACTTGTGTAGGTAACCTTTCTCATTCCGTACCTATGTCCTTAACCCTACTTTCCTCAGACCTTTCTACTTTCATCACTCCTCAATCAAGCTGATGATGTAGAGAAATGACCTCGGTCTTGCCAGACTCCAAGCCAGCCTTCCCGTGAGAGGTGGAGAACATGACCCGTAGCATGGCTAAGCCTCCGCCAGGCCTGGAGCTGCTCTTGGAAAGCATGTCCAAGGCTTAACACTCAAGAGCATATCCAAGTAACAAACCAGAAATAAACAGGCAACATGAGATGGTGGAAAGGCAACAACTCTTCTTATAAATATAAGCATGGAACCATCTAGAACAACTGAGTGTGGGGCAGAAGCTCTTCATGAGAATATTATCATAATACAGGAAAATGCTAAATTATGCTTACTCTATAGGAAGCCTTCAACTTTTAGAGAGAAAATGCTCTGAAACTTCACTTCCAGCACTTCCCGACGAAGAGCAAGTGCTTCCTTCAAGCAGAAGCTGGGGGGAGGGGACAGCCAGCCGTAAGTCTAGGGGGCGGGAGAGGTGATCCTATGGGCCTCAACTGTAGTACAAGTCAGGGCTTGTCGGGGAGCCCATTGTAGTGTGACCACCTAGGACTGTTGTGAATGTACCCTAAATGAAGACAGAGTACTTAGGATAATACTCTACATGAAGTGCATGTAGAACACTTAGAATAATACTTGGAACGTGGCAGCCTGAGTTAATTCACGGCTGTTATTACTCTCTTGCTCCGTAGCAATAGCAGCGGTGCTGGTACTAGTAGCACGTGTTCCTGGCAGGCCTCTGTCCTTTCCCGGACTTCCCTCGGTTCAGTGGAGGCTCCCAGACAAAGGTTATTCGGCACCTCTGTTCTGTGAAAACGAGATTAAAAATTTGCAATACATTTAAAGTTATCTTCAGCCTATTGTGATGATGCCTTTTCTCCAAAGCACAGTTTTTCCTGTTTTATTGTAGGCACAAATCTTTTTTACGCAGATGCTTAATTTTTCCCCAAAAGAAACTTAACTCCTTTCAACAAGGTTTTATATTTGGGCGTCACATCTCTATTCTTCCAAGAAGCCCCTGGTAAATGATGGAACAATGAAGCCAAGTGCTGGCCGTAAAGAGCAATCTGCAGCAACACCAGTGGCTGGAATCCCAAGGGCCTGTAATTACATTCCCCTGCACATGTGCAGAGTTTGATAAAGAGGGCGAGCTAGTTTTGTTACTCCTTAGTTTTAAGAGGAAAAAATTGCCAAGAACTCTAGGCTTTAATTACCAAAACAAGCTTGCCTTAAACAAATTCAAACACAGGAACACAAAGTAGTAGATCAAATACGTTTTGTGACCCAGTGCACACGCACCCTCCACAGGGCTGTGTCTTCCGAGGTAACAGTGTTGTGTCTTCAACATGCCAATAACACTGCACTAGCTAGCTGGTGCACGCCAGAAAAGGGCCAGCTCTTGGGTGTCTCCAGTGAACCATGAAAAAATCTCAGGGAAAAGTATATTTTTAGGCAAATCTTTTGAGATGAGGATTCACAAGGAAGGATTTGAGTGCATTTATCCGATGTGGTTGAATTCCCGCTTCGGTCTTGAATATGCTTTGCTTTATTACAAAGAGCTCAGCCTCCTCTTACAGACATTGAAATTCATCTGGTTCATTCATGGCACCATTTAAACTTTCTTTTTTTCCTCCCCCACTTCTCTGCTAAGCTTGCGTCCACTTACAAAAACATCAAAACCTGGGGGGAAAATTATTAGACAAGAAAGGATAAAAGCACCCCTCATTTAAGCTTCCAATGAGACCAAATTGATTAGTCATCTGAGATTAACTTGGGCTGGCAGTGAGCTTACAGCAAGTCATGTCTGTCATCCTTTTCTTATTGTGATTTCTCTTAGAAACTTTAAGTTGCCTACATTAAGCCATGTCTTAAACTCTGATTAAATCTAAAGCCTAACTAGCCATTACCTTGTTTCAGTCTTGTTTATTCTAAATAGCATCATAGACACAGACCAAAAGTAATGCCACATTAATGAAAATGTACAAACCTTAAGTGTTATCCAATATTTTTTATAGTGTAACCAACTAATGAGAGGCCAGCCAGCAGCTGCCTCAAATGCTCTTATCTGCTTGAGTTTCTAGTGAAAAAAAAAAATGGTCCCCAATGGTGCCCAGGGCTGGCTTCCTACACATCATCACCTCAACCCATTGCTAAAGCAGAGCTCAGTTTCCTGCTCACCACGGTGAGAGAGAGAACATCACGCAGGGGGCTTTGGCAGCACCTTGGAGGGGTGGGGAGAGATTTTTGTTGAGAATTTGAAGCTGGGTTAAAGCGGATCTTTTAATTCTGGGACTTGCCCTCATTCAGGATTGGTAGAAATAGGAATTCAAAGAGTCTTAAGGCACAAACTGTCTTTTGATAGTTTCTGTTGAAGAGTCAATGGGTCTTTTGACAAATTTCTGTATTGAAAAATCCAGTTAACTGCCCGGGCAAGAATCCTCTGGAATAGTCAGTGAGGTTAATGAGGACGGTGGGTAGTGAGTGGTTAATAAAGACAGTCAGATGTGCATGGAAATTTGTTGTTCAGCTGTGTGTCTGGCGGGGGGCTGGGCAGAAGTTGAGTTGGGGGGTACATAGTGTTAGTTCCCCATGACCTGAAAGTATACACACATCTCAGAAATTGCTCTATTTCATTGTAGACAAGAAGCCAGATGATATTAAGAGTAAATAGAAGCACAGGTAGTACCGAGCTATCAATTATCTAAAATTTGATTCCACTTAACTTTAACACCCTTTGAACTCCAGTGTCCCCGCCTCCACACCCGCACTCAATGTCTCCTCCCAACTTGGCAGGGAAAGTGTGTCGAGACCTCTGCTCTCAGGGAGGGGGCCGTTCATCTGGGGACTGAGCACGGGCCCATTCGAAACCACACTCACCACTTACATATTCGCAAACATTGGGATTACTGTGCATGATTTAAGTGCTGTGGGGGTCAAAGAAGGTAAATATGACAGGGTGACAGTGCTTATTATAACAAATGCACGGCTTTAGGTCATGAAGGAACAATAAACAGAAATTGAGTATTTTTACAATCAAATTTTATTTTGAAGTTTATTCTCAGTTGCTTTGGGATACAAGATCTGATCATGTCACTCCTGTCTGCCTTTGTCAATATACATGTGTTGAATGAACAAACACTTGATATTTGTGCTTTAAGTTCATAGAGAACAGGCACTACAGAATCTATCGTTAAAAAAAAATCTAAATCAAAAAGAGTAGGGGGAAATGACTCAACTCTCATCAAAAATCTTTTCAATTCTGATTTCCCAGTTATTAGAAGGACATTTTCATATATCCTACAAATTTCTTTATTAGTGTCAAAGTCTATGTTTTTCTGTTCCCTCCTTCTTCTCTAAGAGATGTAGACATGACTGAGCGAAGTTCCAAAGGCACAAGAATGAATCAGTGGCTTACAGTGTAGTCAAAGCTCTTGTGAATGAGATAAAAGGTTCTTGTCAGTTCATCTCAAATTTTTACCAAGATTAGTAAAATTACCTAGAAAGCTGTATCTCCATTTTTCATATGCTTACTGCCCTGGTCAAATTCCAGTATGGCTAATTGCTTGTCTCCCATCCAAAATTCTCTTCTATTTCAATTAATTTTTATATCTCTTTGCATGTTCTAAGCTTTATGGGTGTCCAGTGGCACTCTGGCCATTAGGCAAATGTGCTCTTTTCTAGAAATGACAGCAGTTTTTAGTGGAAAGGAGAGCCACCAGCCAATCTGGGCAGTTTACTTAGGAATGGACATGCTCTCATGCTGGTAGGGTGAATGTTGTGGAAATAAACAAACACCAAACAAATGAGAAAAGCAAAGGCCATCTATTCTTAGCTTGCTATAGCAAGGGAGTCAGCCACCATCACTTGTATCTTGGCAGACACTCAAGGGCAGAGGGGTGGTAAATATTGTAATGGAAAAAAGGGAAACTTTGCGAGTGGCCTGATTGGAGTCTGTTGGTGTGGGGAAGTGGGGGCCAGCCAGAAGGGGGGCATCCTATGGGGTTGGTTAGGAGTGTATATTCGGCTTTCTCTGGTTGGTTGTAAGTTATAAGCAGGGGCAAAAATTAGGGAAGCTGTCAGTTATTAATCGAATCCTGACCATTTAGGGCCAAATGTTACAGTTCTGACTCGTCCTTAGAGATAGCAATCTGGCTCCCTGCAAGACTAACTTATAGCAGATTCACTTCCTGGATTGTTTATTATAAATTAGGGGTTGTTTTCTAGGGCAGGTTGTAGGTCAGAGTTCTATTTTTATGCATTGCCTGGCCATTGTCCATGTGTATATCCATCTCTCGGTGGGGATATATATAAGAGTTATAATGCAACAGAGCTCTGATTCTAAAATATACTGTATTTTAAATTTGGTTTTAGTTACAGTTGTAAAAAAACTAAGCATAGCCAGGTAATTTGAAGTAAATTATCTACTGTAGGTTTTTCTCCTTCCGGTGTTACATATAGAAGCCAGTTTGTAGCAGTAGGTACACATCCTAAATGAAAGCTTTGTGGAAATATAAGAACCAGGAGGTTAAGCAAAGGGAAACGTTCGACTTAACTCAGTGTCTACTTGGGTCTGTTTCCCACTGGGTCCTGAGTGGCAGATGCCTGTCAGTGTGTTTCTTTTGGGAAGTGTTTGTGAACTCTTCATGTAAAGGCCTAGGGACCAGTAGACCTAGGTGGAGAAAGAACGTGGCTTGAAAGCCAAAGGAAATACATCAGAGATTGGCAAGAAAGGAAGAAGAAAGAGCATCCAGATAAAATTCCACGAGAAAAAGTACATATAAAAAAATTCTATATGGCCGGGCACGGTGGCTCACGCCTGTAATCCTAGCATTCTGGGAGGCCGAGGCGGGCGGATCGCTCAAGGTCAGGAGTTCAAAACCAGCCTGAGCAAGAGCGAGACTCCATCTCTACTTAAAATAGAAAGAAATTAATTGGCCAACTAAAAATATATAGAAAAAAATTAGCCGGGCATGGTGGCGCATGCCTGTAGTCCCAGCTACTCGGGAGGCTGAGACAGGAGGATCGCTTGAGCCCAGGAGTTTGAGGTTGCTGTGAGCCAGGCTGACACCACGGCACTCTCGCCCGGGCAGCAGAGTGATACTCTGTCTCAAAAAAAAAAAAAAAAAAAAAAAAAGACGAGATTCATCCTCGCATCTGAAACGGAGAAATCCCCTGCACAGATTTTGAGGTCGAAAAGTGTGAGTTTGTATAAAAAAAAAAAAAAAAAAAAATCACACCTATTTCTTCCTATTCATGTTCTGTTGAGGTAGATGTGGTGTTAGGGGGAAGCTTTCAAGGAAGTTTTCATAGGTAGTTATTGTTATATATGGTCTATG